>CM037878.1:2369853-2574703 GCA_021292165.1 Shinisaurus crocodilurus
TGTGAGAAACCTGTGATCAATAGTTGCTAGTGGTTCAAAAGTCTTCTGAGTCAGTGCACACCGCATCAGAGGCAGATTCCAGCCTGGCACCAAATTCTTGATTGGAGGAATGATGTTCTTCAAGCCTTTCAAAAATAAGGTTTCACCAACGGATGTGTGAAGATTGACCCCGAGGTAACATAAGGCTTAATGGCTGAAATTGCTGCCAAGTATACCCTTATGGAGGATGATTTTAAACCTCGCACCATCAGAGCGTGCAAATATTCTAGTACAGTTTGTACTGTGCAGGATTTAAGATTTTGTTTACATTTCCTAGCATAAGATGCTCTCGTGTACGGCTTGTAGGTAGCTTGCAGGACAGTTTGTAACAGTGACGGTAAGTCTTGGGCTAGAATCATCGAATCTGCAATGCCATTAACGCTAGGCTATCCTGCACCTGCCATGCAGCATCATAAAACCTGATCGGGGCAGACACAGACCACCTGTCCTGATACCTGGGTGTCCCTGGCCCACAAAGGGAAAAGGACAGAGCAAGGGCACAGAACAAATGGTCCTGTGTCAAATGTTATCTATATTGACTTTCTGGAGCCAACCAGGGCAGTTTACAAAAAATTCAGGGGGGGAACCCATAATCAAATAAAAACATAGTAAAACATGAAAAGCAACCCTAAAAAGCCAAAACAACATACTGCTCTTGTATTGTTCCCTCCATGCATACCCAGAGGATCGGGCTGGGAAACTGCGAGGGAAACAATTAATACCGTGTTCACAATATCATGTGAGAAACAGAGCGGAGCAAGCCCCAGGTCCCTTTGGCCAGGAAAGGCAGGGTCATTTCCACCATGTTTCTTCTGCCAGTGCCAACCCAAGACATTTTGCTGCCTGAAGCGGAATAGGAAATGGCACCCCACCCCCCACCCCAGGTTCAGGTGTGCAGTACCCAAGGCCAATCAAGTTATCTGCGCACCTGAGGCAGGAAGCCCCACAAGAAAACAGCTTCCCTGGCAGAAAACCCCTTCCCTAGCAGTATAGGTTCAAGAATAATCAGTTAAATTACTACCTAATGGTAGGGCTGGCTCTGCACTGACCCTGGAGAGCCATGGAACTCATCCTTCCATGGCCACCTCCTTCCTCTACCTTTTATATGTGGCTCTGTCCCCAGCCATGTCCCTTTCCTGGCCTCACTCATCAGGAGGTCTTTCAGAGGCTTCCCTCTGGGTCAAGGGACCCAGTTCAGACCACCACGCTGTGGGACTGTCTCCTTCCCTTCCTCCCTTCTGGGTCTGTCTGTGGCAGGAACTGGATACCTGCTGTGCCCGTGGCTGAGGAATGGGCCATGGAGAAGAAGGGAGGAGCCATGTTTCCTCCATGGCTCCTCCCTCTTTTGCCCTCCACTGTGCTTATCTTCCCTTTCTGCTCCCCAGTCTGAAGTAGTGACGGGCAAACTGACGCCAACAGAAATCATAGTTTGCCAAGTTACAAATTAGTCAGGTTACAAATTCTGCAGTTCGGTCTCAGGCAAAGGGTCTCCATTCTTTCGAGACCTCATTGGGTATATATGAATTTTGGTGCAGCAAAGTGCATCTTGGGAACTGTAGTATGGCAGGATGCTATGTTTCATGATGTCATGCATCACTCTATGTTCCCCTCTCTGACTGGCTGTTTTCCTGTCTCCTACTGTTTCCCCTTGAATCGGCATGGAGCTGCTGGAGCCGGTGTGCGCGTGACATGAGTAGGACAGCCCTGAGCAGCCCGCTCTTGTCTGATCGCGGAAGCTAAACAGGGTCGGGCCTGGTTAGTCCTTGGATGGGCGACCGCCTTGGAACGCCAGGTGCTCAGTAGGGAGGGACCACAGCTCAGTGTGAGAGAGCACCTGCTGGGCATGCAGAAGGTCCCTGGTTCGGTCCCCAGCAGCATCTCCAGGTAGGGCTTGGACAGAATCCTGCCTGGAACCCTGGAGAGCCACGGCTGCTGGTCAGTGTCCACCATACTGGGCTCGATGGACCCAGGCTCTGACTCAGGATAAGGCAGCTTCCGATGCAGCCAGCAATGCGACGTGGCTGCAAAGAAGGCAAATGCAATTTTGGGCTGTATTAATAGAAGTATAGCTTCCAAATCGCGGGAAGTGATAATTCCCCTTTACTCGGCACTGGTTAGGCCTCATCTTGAGTACTGCGTCCAGTTCTGGGCACCTCACTTTAAGAAGGACATAGACAAACTGGAGAGGGTTCAGAGGAGGGCAACAAGGATGATAAAGGGACTGGAAACAAGGCCCTATGAGGAGAGACTGAAAGAACTGGGCATGTTTAGCCTTCAGAAGAGGAGACTGAGGGGAGATATGATCGCACTCTTCCAGTATTTGAAGGGATGTCACACAGAGGAGAGCAAAGATCTCTTCTCGTTCATCCCAGTTTGCAGGACACGGAATAATGGGCTCAAGTTACAGGAACCTAGATTCCACCTAAACATCAGGAAAAATTTCCTGACTGTCAGAGCAATAAGGCAATGGAATCAACTACCTAGGGAGGTGGTGGGCTCTCCCACTCTGGAGGCATTCAAGGTGCGGCTGGACAGACATCTGTCAGAGATGCTTTGACCTGGATTCCTGCATTGAGCAGGGGGTTGGACTCGATGGCCTGGTAGGCCCCTTCCAACTCTACTTTTCTATGATTCTATGATTCTTAGGAGTTGCAGAAGAGGCATCTCCATCCGCTGAAGCCTGGATCACCTCCTGGCCCACCAGGTGCCTTGGGCTGCACTGTTCCCCTCCCAACTTCCTCTTCCTTGGAGTCCATTTCCAGTCTCCCCTCACGGTGCCACTCACCAGCACCCAGGTCAATGGTAAGCCAAAGAAGAAGAAGGAACCCTTTGTGATACTCGACAGAAATGGCCTCTGTTGAGTAGCTGGATACAGAAATGAAACCAAGCCATGAGTGAAGAAGAAATAATGAACACAGGTTGGATGCTGCCCTAATTATGCAGCTGTTTCTTCAAACATGATTTAGTTGTTGTGAGATTTCAAATCCAAACTTTTACACTGGTTGGTTTGGAAAACAGTATCTAAAGGGCTCAGGTGACATCACTCTACGAGCACGAGCATTGCCAACGGGGCGTTTACATTTTCTTCAGTAAGTAAAAGGTTCAACCGACCAACATCAGGACATGCGCTGAAATGGCAGAGGTTGGACAGTTAAGTCATGCACACCTATCAACTCATTATCAATCTTGGTGTGAAAAGCTACGCTGGCTGGGGCATGCTGGGGAGTTGTAGGCCAAAAACATCTGGGGACCCAAGGTAGGAGAACACTGTCCTAAGGGGTCGGTTGGTCACCTGCCCTATTCAGAGGACACAGCAATGCTGTCCTCCTCTGGCTCAGAGGACAAGTCCCCGGAGAAGCCCCATCTCACCAGCCCCACAGAAGGCTCAGGCTACAAAATCAGGCACGGGCCCTTTAACAGTCCAGTCAGCTCCTGCATAAGGCTTCAGCTGGCTTTAGCAGCCTGCTGAGACAATAGTGTGTTGTCTGAACGCTGCGTGGTGCTTTATAAGGACATAGACAAACTGGAGAGGGTTCAGAGGAGGGCAACAAGGATGATAAAGGGACTGGAAACAAGGCCCTATGAGGAGAGACTGAAAGAACTGGGCATGTTTAGCCTTCAGAAGAGGAGACTGAGGGGAGATATGATCGCACTCTTCCAGTATTTGAAGGGATGTCACACAGAGGAGGGCAAAGATCTCTTCTCGTTCATCCCAGTTTGCAGGACACGGAATAATGGGCTCAAGTTACAGGAACCTAGATTCCACCTAAACATCAGGAAAAATTTCCTGACTGTCAGAGCAATAAGACAATGGAATCAACTACCTGGGGAGGTGGTGGGCTCTCCCACTCTGGAGGCATTCAAGGTGCGGCTGGACAGACATCTGTCAGAGATGCTTTGACCTGGATTCCTGCATTGAGCAGGGGGTTGGACTCGATGGCCTGGTAGGCCCCTTCCAACTCTACTTTTCTATGATTCTATGATTCTTAGGAGTTGCAGAAGAGGCATCTCCATCCGCTGAAGCCTGGATCACCTCCTGGCCCACCAGGTGCCTTGGGCTGCACTGTTCCCCTCCCAACTTCCTCTTCCTTGGAGTCCATTTCCAGTCTCCCCTCATGGTGCCACTCACCAGCACCCAGGTCAATGGTAAACCAAAGAAGAAGAAGGAACCCTTTGTGATACTCGACAGAAATGGCCTCTGTTGAGTAGCTGGATACAGAAATGAAACCAAGCCATGAGTGAAGAAGAAATAATGAACACAGGTTGGATGCTGCCCTAATTATGCAGCTGTTTCTTCAAACATGATTTAGTTGTTGTGAGATTTCAAATCCAAACTTTTACACTGGTTGGTTTGGAAAACAGTATCTAAAGGGCTCAGGTGACATCACTCCACGAGCACGAGCATTGCCAACGGGGCGTTTACATTTTCTTCAGTAAGTAAAAGGTTCAACCGACCAACATCAGGACATGCGCTGAAATGGCAGAGGTTGGACAGTTAAGTCATGCACACCTATCAACTCATTATCAATCTTGGTGTGAAAAGCTACGCTGGCTGGGGCATGCTGGGAGTTGTAGGCCAAAAACATCTGGGGACCCAAGGTAGGAGAACACTGTCCTAAGGGGTCGGTTGGTCACCTGCCCTATTCAGAGGACACAGCAATGCTGTACTCCTCTGGCTGAGGACAATCCCCAGAGAAGCCCCATCTCCCCAGCCCCACAGAAGGCTCAGGCTACAAAATCAGGCACGGGCCCTTTAACAGTCCAGTCAGCTCCTGCATAAGGCTTCAGCTGGCTTTAGCAGCCTGCTGAGACAATAGTGTGTTGTCTGAACGCTGCGTGGTGCTTTATAAGGACATAGACAAACTGGAGAGGGTTCAGAGGAGGGCAACAAGGATGATCAAGGGACTGGAAACAAGGCCCTATGAGGAGAGACTGAAAGAACTGGGCATGTTTAGCCTTCAGATGAGGAGACTGAGGGGAGATATGATCGCACTCTTCCAGTATTTGAAGGGATGTCACACAGAGGAGGGCAAAGATCTCTTCTCGTTCATCCCAGTTTGCAGGACACGGAATAATGGGCTCAAGTTACAGGAACCTAGATTCCACCTAAACATCAGGAAAAATTTCCTGACTGTCAGAGCAATAAGACAATGGAATCAACTACCTGGGGAGGTGGTGGGCTCTCCCAGTCTGGAGGCATTCAAGGTGCAGCTGGACAGACATCTGTCGGAGATGCTTTGACCTGGATTCCTGCATTGAGCGGGGGGTTGGACTTGATGGCCTTGTAGGCCCCTTCCAACTCTACTTTTCTATGATTCTATGATTCTATAAGCCAACCCGGTGTGGTCTATAAACCACCCTGCTAAGCCATGGTTCGCTGTAGGGTGAAGAAAACCCTAGTAGGTTTAACGTGTTGACTGAACCCAGACAACAGGCTAACCCACTGAGAGAAGTGAAAAAAGCACAGAGCACAGGAAAGCGCCAGCGGCAGTCTGCCCCTTGTACTTGTGCGCCTTTGCGAATCTTTCTCAGCCTCCTTAAGACCCATGGAATTGAGGGTCTGGTTGGTGGCAGAGGAGGACAGCAGAGGGAGCCGGCAGACTGACCTCCATCTCATTCACGGAGCTTCGGATTTTATTCTGGGATGATTATGGGAATTCTGGGAAGAAAAATGCAAGTGGCTTTCATCGCAGTGGAGGCCAAACTGCTGCTGACAAAGCATTCTACAACACTGTAGCAAATGAGAAAGGAAACCCAATGCAGAGTTACAGAATGGGGGACACTTGGCTCAACAATACCACAAGTGAGAAGGATCTCGGAATTGTTGTAGATCACAAGCTGAATATGAGCCAGCAATGCGATGCGGCTGCAAAGAAGGCAAATGCTATTTTGGTCAAAGGACCAAGGGTGGGCAAGCGAGCCCCCCAGGGTGGCAGACCGCACAAGGGTGTTGTGTTGAGCAAAACTGCTGACCAGCCAGCGAGGCAGTGCGACTGAGGGTCAGCTGGACCCTGTGAGTGTTTTCTTAGGAAAGAACCGCAACCCCAGTTTGACGTGAAAAGGTGCAGCCTTGTGCATACAACTCCCCTAACTCAGGTTTTGCCTCCTTGCAAACGCTTTGCATCTTGCCTTCCCCGGTTTGGCCATAAGATCATCCCAGTCCTAGTGCGGCGGAGCTTGCACGTTGGGCCTGACCCCAAAGCGGTGTGAGTAGATCCCCGAGCAAAGGTGTTTCCCCCTCGGCCTGCTTCTCGTTTCGCGGGGGGCGTCTGAGCGAGCATCCCTGTGCAGCCTCTTTGGCAGGAGCAAAGCCGGGCGAGCGCAGCTTGGCAGAGAGCCTCGGCTGCGCGCGATCAGCTCTTTGCCCCCTTTCCTTTCCGCTGAGCTCTGAGCCGCCCAGCCGTCCGTCCTGCTTCCCCTCTGCGCGGCTGGCTCAGCTCGCCAGCATGCGGACCGAAGTCTCAGCGCCCGGGGACGCCCGCGCAGAAAGTGCCCGAGAAGCGCGCCCCGCTCAGGCAGGGCTGGGGCCTCCGAGCCCAATCCGCGCTCCTGCCGCTGGCTGGGGAGAAGCCAGTCCGGCCTTTCCTTCCAGCAGAGCCGCCCCCCCCCCCGCGCGCGCACGGCTCCGCTTGCGCCTGTGTTGCGCCGCCGGGGAAGGCGAGCGGCCCGCGCAGCGGCTGTGGCGGGAGAGGAGGAGGAGAAGGGAGGCGGCGCATGCGCCCTGGCGGCTGCCGTCGTGCCACTGTGGCGTGCGTACAACAGAGGCAGCCGAGCGGGCTGAGCGGCCAGATCTGCTTGCAGCACCGGAGCCGGCGGACAGCTCTCCGCGCGCCGCGCCGCATCGGCCAGGTAACCCGCGGCCGCCGCCCCCGCCCGCGCGCCGCCATTCACGCGCTCGCTCTCCCTCTCTGGGGCTCGCAGCAGCCTCCGGGGGCCGGGAGGGAAAGCGCGTCCTTCGCGCCGAGCAGGAGCAGGAGGGAGGCGGCGGCGGCGGCGGCGGCGGCGCCGGTGGCCAGAGGAAGCCCGCGGCCGGCAGCGTCTCCGAGGCCAGGCGCCCGAGCGGGGCTGCGCGGCACCCACCCACCCACCCACCCGAGCAGCAGCGGCCGCCGCCGCCGCCGCCGGAGCAGCACTGAAACTTCGCGGCAACTTCCCGGCGCCGGGCGAGCTCCGACATGGAAGGCAAAGGTCGGTGGCGGCGGCTCCCGGCGCGAGCACTGCAGGGGCCGGCCGGGCGGGCGGGCGAGCGAGTGGGCGGGGGGGGAAAGGGCCCTCCGCAGGGCGGGCGATGCCGCCGGCGACGGAGCTGGGCTGCCGGGGCGGGCGGGCGGACGCAGCCGTCCATTGCAGCAGCGGCGAGGCTGGGCGAGCCGCGCCAGCAGCGCTGCCCTCCGCGCGGCTCCCGCGGCGTCGCCGCCAGCCGGGGGGCGGGCAGGGCCCGGCGGCCTCGCCGGCGAGGCGGAGGCAGCGGCCGGGAAGCCAGCGGGGGCTCCCGCCTCTCCCGCTTCGTGCTAGCTAGAGAGTGCCGGAGAGGCCGCGGCGGCGGCGAGGCGGGAACCCCCTTTTGCTCCCGGAGGGGAAGAGCGCGGCCGCAGGCGCCGCGTCCCCGCCGGCGAGGCCGCCTCTGCCGCAGACGGAGCGGGCAGAACGTGGCGGCGATCTCGGGGGCGGGCGGGAGCGCGAGGCGAGGCGAGGCGCCGCGCAGGGCGCCCGCCAGCCAGGACTGGGGAAGCCGGGGAGGCGGGTGGCCGGGACGCACCTGGCTGGTCCCCGAATCTAGCCCCCCCCCGCGCATTCTTATGGGGTCCGTAAGAGCCCCCCCCCGCCCTGCCGGAGAGGGTCGCCGTCCCTCGGGGCACGGGCCCAGCTCTGTGTGTGTCGCTCCTGCACGCAAACACACGCCGCGCACCAGTCGGTTGCATTGCGCGTTTTGCATGAGGACGTGAACTCTCAAGCCTCTCCCTATTAATTACTGTTGGACGTTGTTCGTGGCATAGCTAGTCAGCCAATCGAAGAAAGGTTGTAGGTAGATGCCGCTCTTATTTAACGCCCCCTCCCCGCCCGGCCTCCTGCCCCCCCCCCCCTTATTACACAAGGAAGGAAGGACTGATACGGCAAGAAAAAGGAACTGGGGTGCAAAAACTCCATTTGAGCCAGAGGTTATAATTAAATGCCCCCTTAGCTTTATTTGAATAACTGCCGTGTCAGTCAAAGGCGATGTGGGGATGGCTTATCTTAGGTGGATGAAGGGTGGTAGCAATGGGGGAATATACCTGAGGTTGAGCACAGGCCCAGCTAAGCGAATTATTTTTTAATAACAACAACGACTGGAAAAGATATTCACTGGAGCACAGTTGCTTCCAACACCTTGATTAAGGCTTATTTTCAAGGCAGACTGTTTTTCCTGGCATGATGCAGGCGTGTTGTGTGTCTGCATGCTTAATGCAATAAAAAATTGGGGAAAGGCGTGCCTTAGGAATACTAGCCCATGATATGCATAGTCATGCATTCCAGAAGCAGATGGATGCCTCTCTGTAGAAGTGGAGGAGATGGAGCGAGTGAGCGGGTGGGCAGCCGGCCGACTCAAGAATACAGGGTTCATCTTTCATTGTGTTCGCAGCCAAAGCAGGGTTATTACCAGAGATTCTGCGATAGCAGCATGCCGTTGTGTAGCAGTCATCCTCTTGTATCTTGAGCCGAGAGAGGGAATGAACCATCTGGCTACGGTTTCTGCATGGCTGTCGTAATTTGGTGCCCCAGACTTCGTAAAAGATGTGCTTTATTGCAGCCAAAGTTCCTGGGGCCATTGGGTGGCAAACCTTTGCAGCCAGATTGGGCAGTGATATTTTTTCAAGGAGAGAAAGCAGTTTAGTGGTGAGTGGGGTTGCCTTGCCAGATCCTTCCGTGTAAAATGTGTTCAATAAGGCCTTGAAGGGGATTGCTCTGGGCCACTGGTAAAGAAAGAATCCTGTGGCAGCCATAGATTCTGACTGACTGCTCCAAAACAGGAAAGCAGAACAGGTCTCAGTCCAGAGCCAAGGCTATTCCGGGCATATTTATCTGCTCACTGTATGGCCTTGGTTAGTCTCAGGGAGCTAGCAAAATACTCCTGACTTCAGAAAGGGAGTTAAATTGTGGGAGATTGTCAAGGGTCTGAGGCGTGTGGAAGGGATGGGAAGATGCTGGATCTCGCCCGGTTTCCTATAGCGGCCAGATCTCCTTGACCAGCAGTGGTTCACTTTTCCAAGATGGATGACCACACTAGACTTGTTTGCTACCACATGTTCAAATGTATAGAGAGTTAGAAGGGACAGCAACTTGAAAGAACCACTACAGAAGCTGGGAATCTGTGGGAGTCAGAAGGGCATCGGGGGGGGGGGCACTGTAGCTCGTGAATGGCACAGGACCCACCGCCGCCCTAGACTTAGCCCCAATCTTGATGGGTCCCCATCTCTCCTCTCTCTCCGACTTCCAAGCCAGCCATCATGCCTAGAGACAAATTTATTATTCTCATACACTTAAAAGGGATTTCTCCTAATTTTCTGCAAAATTGTGTTTGTACGGATTAGACTCTGTCTCCCCACTTGCTGTCTATAATCCCCCTATTGTCAGTCACTGTACTTCACTCCTGGAAATCTTCAGTCCGCATCCAGTAAGCTTTGTCCCCAGAAATAGGACTGGTTTTATTCTCGTTCCTAGTTCAGAAGAACTTTCCTCATAAATATGTTTATTTGTCTTAAAACTTCAAACTAGTGCATTCCATAGTGTTACTTTCTTCATAACAGATTTGATGGTGGAGAAGGCCCCCCAGTACTCCGGCACAATGGCTCTCCTGCTCCTTGGCCCTTTGGTAGGGTGCAGGGGACATGTGTGACTCCCACTGCACCCCCTCCCCTTAGTGTGAAGGCAGAAGGGCTCTTTCAGCAGTGGTCCCAGTGGGACCTTCACCCACAAGTGTGATCCCGGCTTTGCAAATTACCTTGCATGTGCAGACTGCACCATTTCAGGCCACAGGAGTGGGGATTGCATGGAAAGCTGGCACATCAGGCAGAAAACTGGGTTAGACCCACTCCAGGGCCTAGCTTTCCATGGGTGTGGAGCCTGATTAGTTTTGTTTTAGCTTGGGGAACATTCTGTCCAATTTTTTTCAGGTGCCATAAAGAATAATAACATCCCAACGAGTCTCTCCCCCCCCCCCCATGCAACAATCTCAGGACAGAGTTGGATGGATTTGCGTATGTAGCTGAACTGTGAATGTGCTCCTATGACACACCCGGGGTTTTTAGGGGGAAATCTTCAGGATTGAGGCAGTGGCTTCCAGCAGATGTCCACCTTGCTGCTGCTTTCTCTCTCTCTCTCTCTGTGTGTTTTTTTTTAAGAAAGGAACCTCTCAGGTAGATTTTCTGGAAAGTCCAGAGGGTAGCACAAAAGGGGCCCTAGGAGTAGATTCCAGTTGTCAACTCTGTGCCACTCCTTTGGATGAAAGCTGCACTGTGGACTCAAAACTGGTGAACAGATCAGCCCCTCTCTTCCTTGGGAAGCCGAGGGAACAGAAGGGGTTAGGTGGCACAGCAGGGATTTCAGGCGGAGAAATCTCAGCACCTCCCCAACTACAATCCCCGGGAATACTTTGGGGGAAGCCATGACAGGTGAACTGAAGAGAAACCCTTCTGTGCTGGCCATGTAGGTAGGACCAAAGACTGCAGAGGAAATGGCAGAGCAGGCAGGTGGCTCAAGGCAGCCTGCTCCAACCTGCTGCCCCCCAGGTGCATTGGGCAAGCCGCTGGCTGGGGGGTGCCGGGAGTTGCAGTCCAACTCATCTGGAGGGCACCAGGTTGGTGAAGGCTACCTTAAGGCAAGAAGGACGGAGGCTGGGAGAAAAGAAGGAGAAGTTTGCGACGTGCCGGCATGCCCAGCCCCAACCCAAGGAATGGATTGGACTTCTTGGCTCGCAAGCCGTGTGTGTGTGTGTGTGTGTGTGTGTGTGTGTATGCCAGTGAAATGTCTGAAGTCTTGGCATTGTTCTACCTTTCCGGCCTAGCCATAAATCTTGCACCAGTTTTTGCTGGGCTGAAGGAGATTGCAGCTGCAGCCGGACACTCGCCGTGATGGCTCGGCTTTGCCAAGGCTAACATCCCAGGATCTCTCTCTCTCACATTCTCTCTCCTCCCCCCACATATATCCTAAAATGGCACAATCTCAGGACAGCAGTGATGGATTCGAGCATGTAGATGAACTCTGAATGTGCTCCTATGACACACCTGGGGTTTTTAGGGATGCCTCCGTCTTTTGCCAGGGCCTTTGGTTAGACCCAAAAACACGTGATCAAGAAGGAAAGTGAACCTTAAGCCCTGATCCAAGTGGCTAATTTTAGGGTAATGGCTATAGCAGTTTGAGGGAGGGAGAGTTTGACACTAATTGTGTTTACCTTCACAAGAGCCCTGCAAGGTCGGACTCAGAACTTATCTGGGCCATACCCAAGTCCAGCACTCCATCCTCCACACACAACTGTATGCAAAGGTCCTCACATTACTGTGAACTAGTTAGCAGAATTCCACAACCAAAAACACAGAATTCTGCAGCCATGTGAACGAGCGGTAGAAGCAGGGCAAACTGAATAATGATTTGGGGTTAGTTTTCATCCGGTACATTGAAATGAATCAGATGTGTTAACCCCGAGCGCAGCGCGGCATCGTGGAGAGGTCAACAGCCAACGGTGAGGCAGTGTCATCCCTCAAGGTCAGGCAGTCGCCATCCATGCCGTGGAGCACTTAATGCAGCAGGATGCCAGCGAGGAGGTGTACCTGGAGCAAGACCATGGCACTCTGTCTGGCCTGTCCCTTTCCTTCCGGTCTGAGCACCCTGGCTTATTTCATTTCATTTTATTCCACCAGCATTTCCTGCCTTTTCGCCTTGTGGGCAGGACCGTTTCTTTCATTGATCGTAGGGTGCCTGGTGGTGGTGGTGACTGACAACGAGAAGGTGATCCTCTTGCTCACTTACCCTTTACATGGGATCCGCATGCTGCGAAGTGCTGCACATAGGAATGCACAAGGGACACACCATCACTTCCCAGAGGACTTGGGACCCAAGTAGACGTTCTGTGGGAGATGCATAATTTTCTTCCTCTAGCTAGAAGCAGTTGTGTGTGTACGATTAGGATTGGGGCCATGGAGTAGGGCAAGTCTAGCCCTTTCCTCCCATGCTGTGGCCCTAATCCAGTGTTTCTCAACCTTGGGTCCCCAGATGTTTTTGGCCTACAACTCCCAGCATGCCCCAGCCAGCGTAGCTGGCTGGGCATGCTGGGAGCTGTAGGCCAAAAACATCTGGGGACCCAAGGTTGAGAAACACTGCCCTAATCCAACCAACCAACCGCCCCCCCCCCCCCCGCCAGCTGCTATTAGCTGCAGAAGGAGGGTTTGGAGAAATGGATCCGAGGGTGCAGGCAGAGGCTGCGGAGTTCTGAAAACAGGACCAGAAACTTGAGGTTAATATGAAGTGTGACTCGCAGTAAGTAGAGATCGGGACCGAGCTCCGTGAATAGAAGAAGGGTTTGTACAGGAGAGAACCCCCTCCCCCAGGCCGCTGACATCTCCTGCTAGCCATCACTGCTAGTCTGGGGGCATGGAGGGGGGGGTTTAATTTCCCCTGCATACTTCAGAGTCTCTTTTGCCTGTACCGGCCCCCCCAGCCCCCCCCTCTCCCTCTCCCTGTTTTTGGCACCACTGAACAAACAGGGCCCAGTGATATACAAAAGCTGCTCTGGTTACATCGAAAGCTGGGGTACTTTGAGAGTCGGTTTGATGTAGCCGTTCAGAGTGTCAGGTTAAGGCTGGGGAAGCCCAGGTTCAGACCCCCACTCAACCATGCAGCGCTCTGGGTGACCTGGGGCCAGTTACTATCTCTCAGCCTAATCTACCTTGCTGGGTTGTTGTGCGGATAAAATCAGTGTGGGAGAGAAAGAGCGTGTACACCACCCTGAGCTCCTTAGAGGAAGGGCAGGGTATAAATGCAGCAAACAAGCAAACAAACAAACAACAACAAATGCTTGGAGTGGTTGGCTTACATATTGGGCCGCCCACCCAGGATCCATATTTCACCAGTTGTGGCAGGACAGCTGCAGCATATGCTCCCGGGAGCAGGGAAGGAGCCAGAGGGACTTGGTTCAGCCAATGCGCAGAGCACTCTGAGACAGCAGAATCCTTCATGAGTTTAGATTTATTTTTGCTGTCAATAAATGCCAGAAAATGTCATTTCCCCAACAGCTATAAGATTAGCACAGGGCGGAGTGGCGGAGGCGGCCGGGGAGGGAATCCACTGATGGGGAGTGAAATGTGTAGCTCAGGATCAAGCAACGGATGCTGCATTTATCAGCCAAAAAGCACGTCTTTTCAAAATCGGGGGACATTAACCCAAGCTAGCATTGCTGTGCCAGTACCCATTAATTTCAATGGGGCTTTTGCAGGAAATGTTCACACCTGGGGTAGAACCACTGGCTGCGGAGCAGCTCACTAGTAGGCGCAAGCAAGTCATCTTCTCTCAGCGGAACCCGCCTCGCAGCGGCCCTTTGCTGCCCTATGGCAATTCCTCCCTTCCTTCCCCTGCCCCCACGTGTCCAGCACAGCCGCATGAGAATGCAGAAGGAGTCAAGCTTTAGATTACCTTTCCCCCTGCTCACTCTGGGAACCCCTTTCAGCATTTCCTTCTCTCTCCACACTCTCTGGACTGCATTTAAGAATCTCTGAAATGACAGGAGCTGGTATTTATGGATTATGTCATCTTTTTCACCACCAGTCCATTTGTCATTCCTGCCCCATGGTTGGTCCTCCCCATGTTGCATCTCCCACCTCCCCTTCTCTGCCCCCCCTCCTTTTTTTAAAAAGTTCTTCACTTCCACAAGAGGTAGCAATGGCCACCAATTTGGAAGGCTTTAAAAGAGAGCTGGACAAATTCATGAAGGAGAAGGCTATACTCGTCGCGATGGCTCTATGCTTCCTCCAGTATGGGAGGCAGTGTGCCTGTGTACACTGGTTGCTGGGGAACATGGGCGGGAGGGTGCTGTGGCACTCCTGCCCTGCTTGTGGGTCTCCTGCGGGCAGCTGGCTGATCCCTGTGTGAACAGAATGCTGGACTAGGTGGACCCTTGGCCTGATCCAGCCGCCTCGCGGCTCTTCTGATGCTGCCACCACTGCTCCTCTCCTCTTGGCCTGTGTCCTCCAGGTGTCCCATGGAGCTCCTTCCCCTTTGCTGTGGCTAGAACTGGGCGAACTTGCTGACGAGCAGCGATGAGCAGTGCACAAGGCTGTACATTTGTTGTGGGCTGACGTTGCAGGATGGTTTGAGGGGATGATGGCGTGTTTGCTCAGCGGAGTTGAGAGGCAAAGGAAGGGCAAAGGCAGGCGGGTGCGCCGGTGCTGAACCAGGAGGTGTGGAGGCGGCGGCTGGGCTTCCACTCTAGCCAGATAGGTCTTTGCATGGAAATGTCACTACAGCACACACCCCCCCCCCCGTTCATTAGCTTTCTGCATCTGAAGATCTCTCTACAGTATTCAATGTTTTATTGACACAATAGGAGCATGCGTGTGTGCATGTGTGTGTGTGATGGTGGTGGTGGTGGTGATCTCTTCTGGCTTTCTGGTTCTAAATCATTAGTGATACTTTATTCATGCAAACACGTTTTTCCTGAAATGGCTAAGAGAAGAAGCAAGCTCCTTGGAGGAGCAGAAGAGTGTGCATCGACCTTCTTTCTGTGGGAACCCAGCTGGCTGGTGGGCTAAGGACAGTATCTGGACTGGGGGGGGCAGGGGGGAAGGCTGGCGCTCCCTGACGGAGCACACGCTCTGTACACAAACGGTCCTAGGCTCAGGCCCAGGTATCTCGAGGTAGGGCTGGGAAAGACCTTTGCCTGAAACCCCAAAGAGCTGCTGCCAGACGCTGTAAGCGGTGTGGAGCTAGATGCTGCACCAAGGGTCTGCCTCAGGATGTGGTCGCTCCCCATGTCCCTGTGGCTGGCCCAATGGAGTCCACCCCCAAGCCAGGTTGAGGGATGGGCCACGCTCTGTGGCCGCTGGCAACACTGAAAGAGCCTGTTTCGAAACGAGGCAGAGCGGGCAATGGGGAACCAGAGCCGAAGGAATGAGGACACGTGTGGAAGTTGGTGTGAGAGAGTCAGGAGTAGGAACCGTCAGATGCTACATCGACCAGGAAGTGCCCCACGCGCACCCCACCTCCACCCGGAATGCTGTGTGAAGAAGTCCTTCCTTTTACCTGTCCTGAATTTCCCACCCATCAGCTTCATGGGATGACCCCGTTGGGTTCTAGTATTATGAGAGGGGGAGAAAAATGTCTCCCTGCCCACTTTCTCCACACCAGGCATAATTTTGTACACCTCTGTCATGTCTTCCCTCACTCGCCTTTTCTCTCAGCTAAAAAAGCCCTAATGTTGCAACCTTTCCTCCTAGGGGTCTTGCTCCAGCCCCTTGATCATTCTGGCTGCCCCTTTCTGCACTTTTCCCAACTCTACAATATCCATTTTTAGGGCTGGTGACCAGAACTGTACACAGTATTCCAAGTGCAGTCGCACCATAGATTTGTATCAGGGCAGTCTGATCTTGGCAGTTTTATTTTCCATTCCTTTCCTAATTATGCCTAACATGGAGTTTGCCTTTTTCACAGCAGCTGCACACTGGCTCGACATTTTCACCGAGTTGTCCACCACAACCCCGAGATCTCTTTTTGATCAGTCACCGCTAGCTCAGGTCCCATCAGCTTATACTTAAAGTTGGGCTTTTTTGCCCCAACATGCATTACTTTGCACTTGCTTACATTGAACCACATCTGCCATTTAGATGCCCACTCTCCCAGTTTGGAGAGGTCCTTGTGGAGGAGGAGGCCACTCTGGAACCAGTGGTCTGACATGGGGTACGGTTCCTTCCTAGCCATCATTACATGCATGCCCCTGAAAATGCCATCAAAGCCTGTTTCAGTAAGCCTTATGTGCAACTCATAGAAACAGAAAGGCCTAATTATGTCGCTGCTGCCTTCCAGGGCAAGTTCCTCCAGCAATCCAGGCGAGAGCAGCTCTGACCCAGAAGAACATCTATGTCAGACATCCAGCGAACAAAACCACCAGACCAGAAGAGTGTGTGGAGGAGAGGCATTACTAATACTTCAGGCGAGGGCCCTGCCTCGTGCCAGCACGGAGTCATAGACAGTGTCAGAATCAGGCCCCAATGGGGATCCAGCAAAGGTGAAGTCCAAGAGCAGTTGGTTGTTACCAACGAGCCAATCTGTCTGGGCCGATAGCTCAGTCTCCAGCAGGATCTTCTGCTCGGGACTGGACACCCACCAGTATGGCATGAACAAAAGCAGGGACAAGCCCCAGTCCTCATGCCAAGGATGAACGCCCGAGCGCCTCTCCCTGCAGTTGCACACGGCTGAAACCTCGACTCCACCTTCGGCATGCTGGATTCATAGACTCCACTGATTTAAAAGCTGGGGCGGGGCGGGGTGCTTGTTCTTGTTAAGATGTACTAGAAAAAAACATAATAGTCCTTGCAACTCTGTTGTTGTTGGGGCTCTGTACCCATTGCATCTTTTATTTTGAGCTTCATAGGAGCTATCCATGGTGGTGAACCAATTTTGGGGATGGAGTCAAAGCTCAAACCAGAAGCTGCAATGGATAAGGAGCCCCACTGACAAGGAGTCACCAGCCTCCCTTGGCAATTAGGTTCTCTGCCGCGGCAGTGTGAGACATGGCAGGCCGCTGCCACGCATGGCTTCTTGGTGCTCATGCGCCTGCCCTGACGCGAGAGGTGATGACGCATCCAGTTCCCACTCTGAGTTCTGGAGACTCTGGGGCGGGGTGGGGGGCCTTGGAGAATGGCAGCCCTGGCAATCCACACACACACAAATTGACCAGGCAGAGCAAAAGGCAAAGAACAAACGAGGGACACTGGCCAGGTGCAGGGATCAGAAAACAGGGACTAACCCTGCCAAATAGGGACAGCTGGACTGTGAACAAAAAGCCCTCTTGTCCCGAGAGCTGGTCCCATGCGAAAAGTGTGAACCGGGAAGTCCCAGATTCAAATCTTGCTCAGCCAGCCACAAGCTTTCTAGGTAACTCCTCAGTCAGGTCAGGAGCCACTGTAGTCGCCGCCTCAGCCTCTGCTCTGCAATATGGAGACCCGGAGTAATATGGGCCTAACTTGCAGGAAGGAATGCTGAGGCAATGGACGTGAAGTGCTTTAAAAGTGCCAAGGCTGAGAGCAGAATTCTTTTGCAGTGTGACTCGCGTCACCCAAACTCCTGCCTGTTGTGGTTGTGGCGTGCTCCTGACAAGCGGCACCAACCACACTAAGACTGCTGGACTGATCCAGAGCCCTGAGAGGGTGCTAGGGGGTGCGCCTGCGTGCATGCACACGCGCACTTACGGTCCCAGGCAGTTGCATGGAGACCAGCTCCGTGTAAACAAAAGAACATGAGTGTGACGCTGCTCCTTCCTCCAGTGTGCAGGCCTTGTGGTCGGTGGAGCTGCTCTGAGCACCTATCTGGGTCTCTGCAGAACACTGTATCTGGCCTTATGTTCCATTTGTTTATTTTTCCTCATTAGGTGGTGTGTGTTTTTTAAAATTGCATTTAACATGAAGGTTTTTGCATATAATCTGGAAATACCTTAAGTCATGGGTTCGCCTTCTTCCAAAAGTGACATTGAATTCAAAGATATACCTTACACTCAGGTCTGTACAGAGAGAGATCATTATGCACATACATTGATGCATGCACACAGTGAGCGAGAGAAAGGAAATATCATTTTTTCATTCAAAGGCCCTCTGCAGCACTTTACAGTGAATTTGTTGTGTCATAAACTACAGTATCATGAGCGGTGTTTTCATAAGCAAGTAGAAAAAAATAAAGGCATTTCCTTGTAGAGAATTAGTGATTTGCATGTACTACAGAACAGCAGAAAAGAGCCACAGCCACAAGGATGGAGGAAAAAACCCACTGCCTGTTGGATACCTGCAATTTTTGCTTCAGTTTATCCTTCATCTATGGCGGAGTAGCAGAATTCTTGCTACTCCTGCAATAAATGGGGACCCAGAATACCAGCAGGAATAGGCTGATTTTAGAAAAGGTAGTACAGTAATACCTTGGATTGCAAGTAACTTGGTCTGAGGGCGTTTTGCAAGACAAGCAATTTTTTTAAAATTTTTTTGACTTGATAAACAAGCAAGGTCTTGCAAGACAACCGTAGGGATGTAACCGCTCGCCTCGAGCGGGCATAGCGGGCCGAAATCGGCCCCGCTCACGCCTGCCAGAGACTCGCTTTGATATAAGAGTGTTTTGGATTACAAGTACGGTTCCGGAACGAATTATGCTTACAATCCAAGGTATTACTGTATTGATGTTTTGTAATCTGCCCAGAGAACATTAATTATTGGGTGGATTAGAAATGTAATGAATAAAACTTTAAAATGTTTTGAGGGTGGCGGGATTCATTAACATGGGTTGGTAAACACCTTGCTCCAAAAAGTAGGAAATTAATGTTGAAACTTTGAATGGTGCCGGGATGGAACCTTTGCTCTGCTACTTTCAGTGAGTGCCACCCACCCGGAATATCTCCCGCGCAAGTCGCCATGAGCAAGGGCGCATAGATGGGGATTTCAGGAGGGCTTGCACTGGAGACATCCCAGGGTGAGTTGCCCCTTGTGTTACAATGGCTCAGCTGAGTGCCTCGAAGTCCTGCTGATGGCCGTCATAGCTGTGCATGGTAACTGTTCAGGATTGTTGCCTGTGTGTGCCCGAACCCATATTCTGTAGATGGACTCATGCCCCTGGCAGAAGGTGGGAGTGGGCATTCACGTCTTCCGCAGACCCCTCCAAATCTTGCCCCGATTGCTCACTCTCTCTCCACAGCCTCGGAGCCTTGAAGATGTTGGTTCAAAGCTTTTAAGCCAACCTTCCCCAACCTGGTGTCCTTCAGATGTGTCGGTGTGCAACTCCCAGCATTCCCAGCCAGCGTGGGCAATGGTATGCTGGCTGGGAATGATGGGGGTTGCACTCCCAACACATCTGGAGGGCGCCAGGTTGGGGAAGGTTGTTTTAGGTCATGCGTGGCTATTTATTAACACAGGCATCTGTTTATTATTTGGGATGGGTGATACACATAGATACGATCTGGAGATTTCTAGCTCACAGCAGGCCACAGGGCAATCTCCTTACCTGCTTTAGCACAGGTTGCAAGCCTTCCAGTGTAAATAATTTCGACACTATCCAGCGACAGTATTTTTGGAAAGGGCTTTCAAGCAAGCTGGCAGCAACAGGAAGCGTGAGACCACTGTGCTTCCTCTTACAGTACCGGCCAGTGTGCTAGGCTCTGTACAAAGCAGAAGCAAAGCGGCTTCTCCCCAGAGGACTGTGGTTATTGCAGTGTGTAAGGGGTGGGCAATCAGCCGTTCCGAATTTGAACAGGAGTCTCTAGAAGTGTGGCTGTTAAAAGTCAAATGGCCTGTTGGATTTTGTGCCCAGCTGCCTTCAGCAAGCATTCCCTGTGGCAGCATCCTGTGCTGACCCAGGGGGGTGCGGGGGGCCAGCCGTGGTCCTCTTAGGAATAGATTTTTATTATAAATAAATCATACTACTAAAAACAATATTATTTACTACAACCCGCCGCGAAAACGCGTTACAAATTCGCCACCAACATTTCAAGATTTTCTACCTAATACAGTTATAGATCTACACTAACTTACGCTAATGCATTCACTTAATTCCTAATCTATGTTTGAGGTCTTTCAGTGTCCATCAGTCTGTCACATAATTGGTGGTGTAGATTCCTCCATCCATGGCCAGAATTGCTTCCACCTTATCTGAGGCAGTCTTTCTTTCTCATATCGGCTGATTGCTTTGATTCGGTTTTGCACATATTTTGATTCTATCTTGCACATATGCTCCTTAGGGCAAGGGGCAGGGGGTATGGCGGGTTGGTCAGAAGCAGCAGCAAATGAGAGGTAGCTGCTGGGGGGTCCAGGAGAAGCGGGAGAAATGTGCCTCTTGAGCCAAGGAGGTGAGCTGCCCTAGGCAAGGCGGGGGAGGGAGGAACTGCCCAGCATAAAGGTGGGGAAGGGAGGTGGAAGCAAGCGGGCAGGTGAGAGACCTGATTGGCTGGACTGGAGGGAAGGTGGAGGATTAAGTCAGTCCACAGAGCCAGCAAATCCTAGATGGGCAGAGTAGCAGGGAGTTGATGCAGTGGAGAAAGGAGACACAGAGGCAGGAACCTAGTGGAGGGAGAGAGAAAGAGATGCTTGTTTAGCCAAAGCTCCTTGCTTGGACCAGCTAGGGCAGTTAGAAGCCAGCGAGGAGGAAGCAGGAATGGTGCATGTGAGGATGAGAGGGGAGGAGCTCAAGGAAGAAACGTCCCTGTTTTCCCCGTTTAGGGCCGTGCTGCTGTAATGAACGGAGACCTTGGTTGTACCGGATCTGAGGAGAGGCAGAGGAGCAGCAGCACTTCGGATGGCCTGGGGAAGCAGGTTACTCACATTGTCTTGGTGCAATCTGGACCAAAACACTTGAGAGCAATGCCGGTCCACTAGGATCTATGGACAGAGGGCTACCAGGTGAACAAAAATACACAAACTCACCCGTTTCTTTCTGCCGCCTCAGTCAGCCTTCCTCCATCCGGTGACCTTCACACATGTTCTGAACTTCGGCTCCTGTGAGCCTGCATGGACAGTGATCGGGAACGCTAAGCGTTGCAGTTGAGAACATCTGGAGGGCACCAAGTTGGGGAAGGCTGACCTACCCAGCCCACGAATACTTCGGATATAGTGGCAGCAAATATCTCTGCATTGGAACGGTGCTCTTCTGTGAACATACGAGGCTGCTGACCACGCACTCGACGATTGGCCATCTTGCCCAGCTAATTCAGACAACAGCTTTCCCAGTCCTGCTGCCCGAGTTAGTGGTTGGATCTGGGCTCTTCTTCATACTGAGCTTGTGCTTTACCACCGCAGAGTGATGGGCACCTCCCCTTCTGGGCACCCCCCCTTCCACCACCACCCCGCCCCCTTCTGGCTGGTCAGCGCACCTCATGTTCACTTTTCCTGTGGCTCTGATGTTCCGGCTGCTCAGGCCTTCCACTCCTTTCTTCCTGATTTGTCTTTGCCAGTGGTTCTCAACCTTTTTTTGCCCCAGGCACCCTTTTCACCATATGTCAGAATGTCATTCCCCCCTTTCCAAGATTGTCTGACTTAATCCATGCCATACAATAAGGTGTGGTGTCCTGTAGGTTATGTACAACCTGTAGAATTGTAATTTGTAGAAAGATCAGTATTCCAACAGTTTGAGTCTGTGGTCCCAATTCCCCCGCTGAAACCTTGGCCTAAAATCCCCCCCCCCCCCGTGGAAACCCCCCCCCCCCGGCTGAGAACCCCTGGTCTTTGGTTTGCATTCCTGCTTGCCTCCAACATGGGAAGCTGCCTCATCCTGAGTCAGGGCACGGATCCACCTCGCCCAATCTTGTCGTCGACACTGACTGGCAGCCATGGCTCTCCAAGCATTACCTGAAGATGCTGCCGGGGATCGAACCAGCAGGAACCTCCTGCATGCAATGCAGGTGCTCTGCCACTGAGCTAGAGCCCTTCCCTAAGTTTCTAGTCCTCATGGTTCTGTATAAAGGGCTAATTTAAATAGGAACGTGGGAAGCTGCCTTATCCCAAGTCAGACCCTCGGTCCATGTAGCCCCGTATTCTTGACGCTGACTGGCAGCCGCAGCTCTCCAGGGTTTTCGTAAGGAGTTTTTCCAGCCCTAGCTGAAGGTGCTGGGGATCGAACCTGGGACCTGCGTGCCAAGCAGGGGCTCTGCCACTGAGCCACGGCCCCTCCAACTCCTCCAGTTACCCATTAACTACTTTCCCTATAATTTTCTCTCCCTTTTAACATTCCCCCTGTCGGAGCCTTTCAGGCACCTCCCAACTGCCCGTGGGGCGTATAAAGTAGACCAAGTAAAGTTCTAAAGAAGGAAATTGTGATACGCTACAGATCAACCACCAAAGCCCACTTTCAGTCACCCAAACTAGGCCAAACAACATTTCCTCTCCTCGGGGAATGGTGGTGTAGCCATCCGCAGGGTGACATTCTCTCTACAATTGACCAGTAGCTTGAAGAGGATATGCAAACTTTGGGGTTTCACAGAGCCCATCTTCTCTATGCCAAGGGAGTGCCCATGGGACAAAAAGGGTGGAGCAAAGGCCGGCTTAGGCTCCTGGCAGAGGGCAGGAATGTCTGATTTCTTGGGTCTGGCTTACAGAAGTGGGTGAATTGCCCAAGAAATGCAATCAATGAGAAACAGAAGACTGCCTCCAAATTGGGCTTTCATAATGAACTTAGCAAATATAGCAGAAGGAGAGAAGAAAAAGAAAGTCATTGTTAGCTGGAGCTGAAAAAAAAGGCAGAGTATTCAGGTTCAGGCACCTCCTCCTAGGGGAGACATGTGTAGCTGGTGACCCTCCAAACCACAGACAGCCCAGTAGCCATGATGGAATCCCACTAGGGGCTCAACGAACCTCTTGTGCTCCCTGTCTTCCTGAAACGACAAAATGTGCACACGTGTGTGTGTGTGTGTGTGTGTGTGGTGTCCCTGGCTGCTGGTCCGTATTCAGTTGGTTGGGTCAAGATACGAAGCCCTTGGGCTAATGGACCATCCCACATGGGCGTGCTTTGTACTATAGCGGTGATGGCGAACCTTTTTGAGCCCGAGTGCCCAAACTGCAACACAAAACCAACTTATTTATTTCAAAGTGCCAACACTGCAATTAAACCTGAATACCGAGGTTTTAGTTTTAGAAAAACAACTCATACAGTTGTCCGAACTAATTAACATCTTTTGTCTTTAAAGAAAAACACAATAGCAGAGCTTTCAATGATACAAAGTTTTTTGTTGGGAAAAAAATCAACTCAAAAAATTATTATAGTACTACATTGTACACATAGCCTGAAGGGGATTTATACAAACTTTTTAAATAATTAGGCACATGTATTTTTGGATAAGGGATTCTCAACTTGTAATATGATTACCGGTATATGCCAGACTGAAATTGTATGGGGCAAGCTTTACTCCGGGTCCTTTCCCTACTTCTACAGGTGTCGGATTAGTAAAAGTAAAAGTCAACCTGTACTAGGATGAGCAAGATAAACAAGAAAACTAAACGTGCTTAACACATTTTAAACACTTTATGTCTTGGACTGCAAACACTGCATTAGGTAAAAGTTTGCATTGGGCATGCTTTTGCACAATTAATGTGATTTTTGCTATTGCATGCATGCTGATAATTTGACAAACCTTGGCTCATACTCCGTTAGTTTGAGAGCAACACATGCAGCACTCATGTCAACTGTTGGGGCTTTACATCCAAGCCATGCTCTGTGCATCATTCTTCAAAATCTTTTAAATGTGATAACAATGTAGAAAAGAATTCTGTAACAGGAATTCTAGAATAAAATCATTCTGTTCCACACTGTGAGAAAGAACAAAATCATTAGTGTTCTGCAGAAGGGGACAGTCTTTTTGCGATCTGGTGACCAATGGCTCGAGTGCCCACAGAGAGGGCCCTGCGTGCCAGCTGTGGCACCCGTGCCATAGGTTCGCCATCACTGTACTATAGCTTGTGCTGGCTTCCTCCTTCCTCCTCCTGTAAAATGTTTGTTTGGATCCCTTTTGGGAGTCAAATGTGATCCCTTCTGCAGTTGATGCAAATATTCGTTGAGGCGGTCCCGGCCACGTCTGCCCAAGAAGGAATCTAAAGAAACAGCCATGCCTGTTTGCCGTTTGCCTTGGAGCAGTGGCAGACACAAGAGATATAATAAGAGATATTTTTGCCTGTGGTGTTCACACTCATTGCTGTTCACAGGATTTGCAGGGTTTTGATGCAGCTGTTTGATTGGGGACAGCAAGGGACACAGGAAACGAGCTTGAACCCCCACAGGCAATGATGGCTGTATCATACCACCTTCTCCAGTTCTTCTAAAAATTATTCTCGCTTTCTCTCCAGCCTCAACTTTTCTCTTTAGACTCAAAACCCAAAACAGGCAGGCATGAAGAAATCCCTCCTCCTTTTTCTTGGATCATGTGCAATTCCAAAATTATTGCCTAAACTCTTTAAAGTATGAGTTGGCTCAATAACACAGATCATCTCACTAATTCTAGTCTCTGATTCTATAGGAGACACACTGGCATTTTGGGAACGGCGCCAGCCTCCTGGGTTCACTTGCTTCCTGAAATCTTTTCCTTGTCTCTTTCACGACGTATATCCCACTTTCCCAATAATATATCCAAAGAACTTTATACTTTAAAAAAACAAATGCGAAGTACCCCCCCAAAAGAGAGATCATATTCACAATTAGAATCTACGTAATCAATCTGTTGACAGAAGTGCCTAAGACTAGTCCTAAGACTAAACCTCAGAATTGTAGCGCATTGCTGTAATGCACTCTGTATGGGGCTGACTTTGAAGATTGCCTGGAAGCTTCAATTGATCCAGAATGTGGCAGCCAGACTATGGCAGGTTGGAGCATGTCCCTCCGATTCTGTGTCCGCTCCATCGGCCTCTATGGGAGAGTGGGAGTTGTAGGACTTTTTCCTGTCTAAACATGCATCCTAAGTGGCTTAGGACCAGGTTATCTTTGGGACTGCTTTCTTGGCACCATCTCAGGAGATCTGGCGGGCGAGCATGAGAACCAAGGCTTCCTCTGTGGTGGCGCTCCGACTCTGGAACTCTCTCATGGTTCAAAATCGGCCAGGCTCCCTCCTTGTGTCTCTTCCACCCAAAATTGAAGCCACACTTATTTCGGTGGGCTTTTCATGTCTAGCTTCTAGTCTTGTTGCTGCCATCTCTTTCAGCCTTGCCACTGTTTGTTTAGTTTAGTTTTTTTGTATTATTGGCTGTATTATGTGTGGGTTTTTTTGTTCTTGTTTTGCTTTTAAAAACAAGCAAACGTTAGTTTGCTGTATTTTTAATTTTATTATATGCTTCTCTGGTTGTGATTATGTATGCTGTTCTGGATACATTTAGTAGAAGAGCAGGCTATATATCACCCTCCTCCTCCTCCTCAAAGGAAAGCCTTGCACTGGCACTTAGAAACCTGCAGGCTGAGGCACAGGACAGCCTTTCTGCCCTCTAGAACAGTGTTCTCCAACCTTGGGTCCCCAGATGTTTTTGGCCTACAACTCCCAGCATGCCCCAGCTAGCGTCTAGAAGATGTGTTGGGACTCTAACTCCCATCATTCCCAGCCAGCATGGCCAATGGTATAGGAACTGGGGGAGGTGGGGGCTCTTCTGAGACAGTATTCCACAATTCAGGGGTGATGTTTATAGGGGGCCAGGTGCATTTCTGTGCCACAGGTGTGTCCCAGGCTTTGGGGGAATTCCAAAGAGGGCTTTGCCTGCTGATGAAAGAGGATGCCTAGCTTTCTTTATTTCTTATATTTTTATTTTGTTTCTTATATTTATTAATCGCCCATCTGGCCGGCCACCCTGGGCGATGTACAATTAAAACAATACAATAAAATATTATAATTAAAACAGTATAAAAAAATCTTTTAAAATCCTAACCCACCCCATATTCCCACCTGAACAGCCATGTTTTTAATGCACGGCAGAAGCTCATCACGGAGGGGGCATGGCGAAGGTCACTAGGGAGGGAGTTCCATAGCGTGGGGGCTGCCACAGAGAAGGCCCTCTTCCTAGTCCCCACCAGCCTGGCTGCTCTGGCTGATGGGACAAGGAGAAGGCCGTCCGTGGCAGACCTTCCTTTGTATGAATGGGGGATTCTTTAGAAGTGGCTTTGGGTGTTGACATGTAAGATGCGGCTGATGGGCTGGAGCTGCTGCAGCTCATTCTTCCTGGCACGTAAGGTCTGAAACTGAGGTTTTGTATCCCTCCCCCTCCCTTGGCGACAAGCTACGGCGGCGAGAGGTGTGGCCTCCTGACATGGAGACAGATACGCAAAGGATGCTCGTGCTTAATCCCTGCCGGACTATATGGAAATGGCGAGCCTCACTGAAATCCCCGATTAATAGAGAGTTACCATGATAATGCTGCCTCCCATCCCTATCTTGGAGTGAATTACAGCTGGTTGCCTTATTAATCACTAAAGCTTTGTGATCCATATGCACAGATGAGCCCAGGAAGGGCCTCTCCTGCACCCTCTGGGCCAGAGGAAGCCGGCTGCTACCTGTGTCTGTACACGCCTGGCTTTATGCGTGAGGCCCTTTCCGTGAAGCACCGGGCGCGCTCTCGGAAACCACCGCAGGCTGCGTTTGCATCTGGCTTTGGGGATAGGTTTGCTTTGCATTGTTCACTTTCTCATGTGCATCATAGCCACAACGTTCGGGAGCCCCGGGACTTCTGGCCTGGTTGGACTTCTGCTATTGGCAGCTGTTACTGTGAGTGGCACACCTTAGTTTCTGGCAGGGCTTCTGCACCTGGACCAGGTGGATGAAGAGAAACCCAGCAGCTGAAGCTCCTCCCCAACCCTGCCTTTTCATGCTGCTTAATTTCTTCCTCTCCTGAAGCTGTTAAAAGCACAGGCATCTTCCGGGGAGAGTGAGCTGTGGGGAGAAGGGTGGCAAGCCCTGGCCTGTTCCTCTGTTGGCCCTAAAGGGTGGGGCTACATCCAGATGAGGCTAATTTCCGCCGTAGGCTGTGTGGACTGTCATCCCTGCAGCAAACATGGCCGAGGGGGTTCATCCCTCACATCAACATGCCGCAACCATGCGCAGGGGAGCGGAAGGAGTCTGTCCCAGTGGATACAACCACAAACTATGGCTTACGACTCTGGCTTGTCTGGGGAGAGCTAAGCCAGAATCCCCGGTTCAGATGCCACGATAAACGAACCATAGATGGTGGGTCTGTGGTCTGTTTAGCCAGTCCTGCTGGCAGGATGCGCCCAGGCAGGAGTGATCAAGCAGGGTGCCCAGCACACCTGACCGATCACGATGAGCCAGGATACTCCGGAACCCCGCTGGCGTATCGTGACATGCAAACTGGGCAATGTCTTTCCCAGTCCTACTACCTGGGGCCCTTTGAACTGGAGATCCTGCCAGGGATTGAGCCGGGGTGCCGGGCAACCTCGGCCTGCAAGGAGCTCTACCTCTGAGTCCTGGTGCCTTGCTCTGGGCCATCCCTGGGGAGACACGGGCGGTGTTTGCATCTCTCCGTCTTTGTAAGTTCCGGACTCCACTTCAGGGCTCCAGGCAGAGAGGCACAGGTGAAAGGGGTGGACAGATCCAGAGCCAAGAGAGAACACCCCAGTTTTTCTTTCTCCTGAGCAGGAACTACATGAAGAGGATGGGAATGTGGTTTCTTCCACCTCTGCGTACATGGTGGCCAGCGAAATCTTGTTAGGAAATGTAGTCCTCCTTCACATCTGCAAGGCAAACTGTGGATGGGGGTGGGGGGGAGTCCAGTTCCCAGGGTGTCACAGAAGGGTGGTCTCAGCAGCTCAGCAGCTCTCACTAAGGTTCAGGCACTTGCCACAAAGTAGGGGGTGGAGGGGATACAAATAATGCACCTTGGGCACAGAAAATTCTGTCCGCAGCCCTGCACCCCTTCCTTCCCTTCTATAAGAAAGCTCTGTCAAGAGCTGCGAACTGCTGTGGTCATGTCTACTTCTTTTATGCTGTGTTATTTCTCATCATGGAGAACGTGGGGCCTCAGTTTCCACACTGGTATCATGTAGTAAAATAAGAGTGTTTCAGGAACAGTTGTGAGGCAGAGCTTGGCGTTCAACAGTTCGGGCATGCGCCACAGGTGGAGGACTCTCTGTTATCCCACTGCCATACTTTGGCTCTCACGATGGGAGAAAAAAAAGGTGATCCTGTTGAGGGCAGTGGGTGAAAGAACAGGCCTGTGGCTCACGCTGGCTCAGCTTGTCTGAGCGTGGAAAGCTAAGCAGGGTCAGGCCTGGTGATTACTTGGATGGGAGACCCCTCCTCTAGTTTCCTGCATTGAGCAGGGGGTTGGACTTGATCGCCTTGTAGGCTCCTTCCGACTCTATCTATGAAATCTATGAAATCATAGCGAAGCTCGTAAGCTACATAGAATTCTTCCCTGGGCAACGTGG
Organism: Shinisaurus crocodilurus; assembly: GCA_021292165.1. Taxonomy (NCBI): domain Eukaryota; kingdom Metazoa; phylum Chordata; class Lepidosauria; order Squamata; family Shinisauridae; genus Shinisaurus; species Shinisaurus crocodilurus. The sequence continues at coordinate 2,398,009 of CM037878.1, forward strand.
AGAGAGAGCCCTGCCTCAGCTGTACAGAGAAAAGGGCTACTTATTAAGATCTCTCACTTCCTCCAGTCTCAACTGCACAGCGTCCTTTCTGTTCTGCCAGCTTATGAGTTCTGTGTAACTCAAAAGCTTGCTAATATGTTGACAGCAGCAGAATTGGCCTAATAAAAATCACCTGGCTCTCCTCTGAAACTGATAAGGCAACAACAGTCTATAACTTCCAACCTAGCAGAAGAACATTTAGCCATATCCCACACACCAGGAAGCCAAGAAATAGATTTCTTGGAATTATTTTAGCCGAAGTCTCTTGTGCCTTCTCTCCCCCGCCCTGCCACTTTTCTGCCATATAATTAGGGAACTTCATCATGAAAGCCATTCCTTTTAATGGTCCCATTTTTAATTTGTGTTTGGTTGCTAACCCCATGTGTTCGCATCTGAACTTGCAAGCGGAAGCCTGTGATTCCATAAATGCCTCGTTGAAGACTTTGCTGCAGGATCTAGCAGATGGAGAACTGGGATTATGGGAGGAAAATGCCGAATGGAAATGATGCTGCATCACATCAGATGGCTGCGCTGCCAATTTACGTATGCGCATTTGGTTTGTTTCGAAGGGTTTTTTGCTTGTTTGAAAAAGCTGTGCTTTCTAAACTTCTTCTAATGAGAAAAATGAATCACAGTTTTTCTCACCCTGAAAACAGGCATCACCTTCCCCTTAGATCTGCCTCCTCCTAGTCTCCTTTTCCCTGAATGGAGGAAAGGTTTTTTCTTAGGTTGGGTTTTACAAGGGTCAGTTTAGTGCAGTTAATTTATACCAAACAATATTTGGTTGCATGTGGCCTTGAGTGCCTTCTGGCAGGAAGGCAGCAAATACATTTTATGAGTAATAAATAATAGAGAAAATGGAGGAAGGCTGAGCAATTTCCATCCCAGGTGGATGTTACTGGAGGGCCATGTTGTGCACAAGGCCGTGACCGGCCGGCCGGCCGGGATCTCCCTCCCCCAGGTGGGGGCTGCAAGCAACGCTCCCTGACATATGCCCTCTTGCCTCAGGGTGGGTCATGGGAGTGGGGGCAGGTGGCATGCCTTGGAGGGTACATTGGCTTTCAGGGGCTACCATTTGCTGACACCTAAATTATGTACCTGTAGTATTTTTAAAAAACAGCAAGCACCAGACAAACTGGAGAGGGTTCAGAGGAGGGCAACAAGGATGATCAAGGGACTGGAAACAAGGCCCTATGAGGAGAGACTGAAAGAACTGGGCATGTTTAGCCTTCAGAAGAGGAGACTGAGGGGAGATATGATCGCACTCTTCCAGTATTTGAAGGGATGTCACACAGAGGAGGGCAAAGATCTCTTCTCGATTCATCCCAGTTTGCAGGACACGGAATAATGGGCTCAAGTTACAGGAACCTAGATTCCACCTAAACATCAGGAAAAATTTCCTGACTGTCAGAGCAATAAGACAATGGAATCAACTACCTAGGGAGGTGGTGGGCTCTCCCACTCTGGAGGCATTCAAGGTGCAGCTGGACAGACATCTGTCAGAGATGCTTTGACCTGGATTCCTGCATTGAGCAGGGGGTTGGACTCGATGGCCTTGTAGGCCCCTTCCAACTCTACTTTTCTATGATTCTATGATTCTATGATTCATTTTAAATAAAAAGTGTGTGTGTGTGTGTGTGTGAGAGAGAGAGAGAGAGAGAGAGGAAAGCTCTTCCTCCAAGACAATCCTTTGTAATTATAGTAAAAAGACAAACACTGACAGTGTTGCCGCCTCTCTGTAGTGACTAATTGCATTATCTTTTGCTGTGAAAACGAATGTTTGCTTCAGGAAAATTACCGTACTTTGTATTTTGAGAGGGGGAGTTGAGTGACATGAGCACCATCTTTTTGATTGTGATGTGCCACTGCACGCACAACATTTCCATGCGTTGCCATTTATTTTAAGAATGAAGAAGTTTTTTTTCTCGCAAGACCTCTGGCTCGGTAAGGTTATGTCTGCATTTTTCACCGTGTCCTCATAAAAAAAACCCCGTGAGGTGGGTTAAACTGAGCCAGGGTGACTGGCCGAGAGCTCTGTCATTTAGGCTTGCCGGCTGAGTGGGAATTTGAACATGAGTCTCTGGCACCACATTGGCTCTGTGTGAACCGGCGGTTTTTAACCATCACGTTTTGGAAGTTCATCACGGATCCCACACTTAGAAGGTCGGTAATGGCGGACAAACCTACAGTTTTTCCCTGCACGGGCAGCCCCAACAGAGTGACCAGTTGTGGATATGATTCACTGGGCAGGCAAAGACCGTCAGCGCTCTCTCTCTCTCTCTCTCTCTCCCCCCCCCCTCTGGTACAGTTATTTAAACAAACGAACAAAAACGCCTTTGTCCTTATTCAACTGTACATGTGGAAAGTGTTGAATTTTACTTCAGCATAGAATCATAGAAAAGTAGAGTTGGAAGGCGCCTACAAGGCCATCGAGTCCACCCCCCTGCTCAATGCAGGAATCCAGGTCAAAGCATCCCTGACAGATGGCCGTCCAGCTGCACCTTGAATGCCTCCACAGTGGGAGAGCCCACCACCTCCCTAGGTAGTTGATTCCATTGTCTTATTGCTCTGACAGTCAGGAAATTTTTCCTGATGTTTAGGTGGAATCTAGGTTCCTGTAACTTGAGCCCATTATTCCGTGTCCTGCAAACTGGGATGATCGAGAAGAGATCCTGGCCCTCCTCTGTGTGACATCCCTTCAAATACTGGAAGAGTGCGATCATATCTCCCCTCAGTCTCCTCTTCTGAAGGCTAAACATGCCCAGTTCTTTCAGTCTCTCCTCATAGGGCCTTGTTTCCAGTCCCTTTATCATCTTTGTTACCCTCCTCTGAACCCTCTCCAGTTTGCCTGCATCCTTCTTGAAGTGTGGTGCCCAGAACTGGACGCAGTTATCAAATTATCACTTCCCGCGATTTGGAAGCTATTCTTCTATTAATGCAGCCCAAAATAGCATTTGCCTTCTTTGCAGCCACATCGCATTGCTGGCTCATATTCAGTTTGTGATCTACAACAATTCCAAGATCCTGGAGGGGAATGCAATCCTGTACCTCACCGATTCATTTTTGCATCTCTTTTTGTTTGTACCAAAAATGCATTTATATAGTGGAGTGGAACTGGACAAAATTGTCAGTGTTCTATACAGGACATGGGGTTAATGGGAGGGGTGTGTGTGCTAGGGCAGGAAGTGAAGGGGAGGAATGAGTGGAATTCTAGTTGGCTTCTGCATTTTGCAAAAAATAAAATAGAATCCCCCCTGATGATTACTGTTAACAAGTGGGAACTGCAACAATATGTTGCAGTGAATCGTCACCTTCCGCGAGTGCTCTTGTTCAGGGTTCCAGGCACACACATCGGCCGCTCACATTTCTCCCCCACCCCCATTTTTCAGTGCTCTGTTCCAACCGGCAGGCAACGTTCTGCACTGTGTGTGTGTGTGTTTGGGGGGGGGGTTGGGGTGCTTGCCCCGTTAGGGTTTTTTAAACAAAAGAATTGTTGTAGTTTTGCAAACCTCAGGGTTTTATTTATTAGAACTTAATTTATTTGTTAAATTTCTGTCCTGCCTTTCCACCAAATGGTGCTCAAGGCTGGCTAGCAGCAGCAGTGAAACAGCAGTGAAATCCAAAGAAAAAACATGAGAGCAAGGCATGTCACACATCATAGAATCATAGAATCATAGAAAAGTAGAGTTGGAAGGGGCCTACAAGGCCATCGAGTCCAACCCCCTGCTCGATGCAGGAATCCAGGTCAAAGCATCTCTGACAGATGTCTGTCCAGCTGCACCTTGAATGCCTCCAGAGTGGGAGAGCCCACCACCTCCCTAGGTAGTTGATTCCATTGTCTTATTGCTCTGACCAGTCAGGAAATTTTTCCTTGATGTTTAGGTGGAATCTAGGTTCCTGTAACTTGAGCCCATTATTCCGTGTCCTGCAAACTGGGATGATCGAGAAGAGATCCTGGCCCTCCTCTGTGTGACATCCCTTCAAATACTGGAAGAGTGCGATCATATCTCCCCTCAGTCTCCTCTTCTGAAGGCTAAACATGCCCAGTTCTTTCAGTCTCTCCTCACAGGGACTTGTTTCTAGTCGCTTTATCATCCTTGTTGCCCTCCTCTGAACCCTCTCCAGTTTGTCTATGTCCTTCTTAAAGTGAGGTGCCCAGAACTGGACGCAGTACTCAAGATGAGGCCTAACTAGTGCCGAGTAAAGGGGAATTATCACTTCCCGCGATTTGGAAGCTATACTTCTATTAATACAGCCCAAAATTGTGTTTGCCTTCTTTGCAGCCACATCGCATTGCTGGCTCATATTCAGTTTATGATCTACCACAATTCCAAGATCCTTCTCACTTGTAGTATTGTTGAGCCAAGTGTCCCCCATTCTGTAACTCTGCATTTGGTTTCCTTTCCCTAGGTGCAGCACTTGGCATTTATCCCTATTAAATTTCATTCTGTTGTTTTCGGCCCAGCGCTCCAGCCTATCGAGGTCACTTTGAATTTTGTTTCTGTCTTCCAGAGTATTAGCTGTTCCACCCAACTTTGTGTCATCTGCAAATTTGATAAGCATTCCCTGTACCTCCTGATCCAAGTCATTAATAAAAATGTTGAAGAGCACCGGGCCCAGGACCGAGCCCTGTGGTACCCCGCTCAGTTACCTCTCCCCAGTTTGAGAAGGAACCATTGATAAGCACTCTTTGAGTCCGATTCTGTAGCCAATTGTGGATCCACCTGATAGTTGTTCCATCTAGCCCACTCTTAGCTAGCTTACTAATCAGGATATCATGAGGCACTTTGTCGAAAGCTTTGCTGAAGTCCAGATATATAATGTCCACAGCATTCCCACAGTCCACAAGGGAGGTTACCCGATCAAAAAATGAGATCAGATTAGTCTGGCAGGATTTGTTCTTGACAAATCCATGCTGGCTTCTAGTAATCACTACATTGTTTTCAAGGTGCTTGCAGACTGACTTCTTTATAATCTGCTCCAAAATCTTCCCGGGGATTGATGTCAGACTGACTGGCCTATAGTTCCCAGGTTCCTCCTTCTTGCCCTTTTTGAAGATGGGAACAACATTTGCCCTCCTCCAGTCGTCTGGCACTTCACCTGTCCTCCATGATTTCTCAAAGATAGTAGACAGTGGTTCTGAGAGTTCTTCTGCCAGTTCCTTTATTACTCTAGGATGCAGCTCATCAGGCCCTGGAGATTTAAACTCGTTCAGAGCAATCAGGTGCTCCTTGACCATTTGCCTATCAATCTCAAGCTGCAATCCTGCCCCTTCAGTCTGCAGTTCAGGTTTGCCAGGGGGGGTCATAGACCCTCTTTGGGGAGAAGACCGAGCCGAAGTAGGAATTGAACACTTCTGCCTTTTCTTTGTCTTCTGTTATCAATTTGCCATCCTCATTGCGTAGTTGAACCACCAGTTCTTTCTTCTGTCTTTTACTGTGCATGTATCTGAAGAAAGCTTTTTTGTTGCTTTTAGCATCCCTCGCTAACCTTAGCTCATTCTCAGCTTTAGCCTTCCTGACACTATTCCTGCAGTTCTGTGCTACCTGCCTGTACTCTTCCCTTGTAGCCTGTCCTTCCTTCCACTTCCTATACGTGTCCTTTTTTGTTTTCAGGTCATCTTTGAGTTTATTGTGAAGCCACATTGGCTTCTTCTGTTGCCCTCTGCCTTTTTTCTTTGTGGGAATTGTTTGCAATTGTGCCTTTAAAATTTCCTTTTTTAAAAACTCCCACCCCTCCTGGGCTGCCTTTCTCATGAGAGTCGCTTGCCATGGGATCTTACTAATCATTGTTCTGAGTTTGTTAAAATTGGCTTTCCTAAAATCCAGGGTACGTGTTTGGCTACACTCAGCTTTTGCTCCCCTTAGAATCAAGAATTCAAGTATAACATGGTCACTTTCCCCCAGAGTTCCCGAAGCTGCCACTTTATCCACTAACTCGTCTCTGTTGGTTAGAATCAGGTCAAGGGTAGCCGATCCTCTAGTTCCTTCCTCCACTTTCTGTAGGAGGAAGTTATCAGCAGCACAGCTCAGGAATTTCTTGGAGGGGCCATGCTTATTATTAAATTATTATTATTTATTATTAATATTTATTTATCGCCCATCTGGCCGGCAACCGGCCATCCTGGGCGATGTACACAGAATAAAATACATAAGTACAATAAAATACATTAAAACAATATAAAAATTTTAAAATCTTAACCCACCCCATATTCCCGCCTGAACAACCAGGTTTTTAATGAGCGACGGAAGCTCATCAGAGAGGGGGCATGGCGGAGGTCACTCGGGAGAGAGTTCCACAGTACGGGGGCCGCCACAGAAAAGGCCCTCTTCCTCGTCCCCACCAGTCTAGCTGCTCTGGCTGAAGGGACAAGGAGAAGGCCATCCGTGGCAGATCTTGTTGAGCGGCCCACTTGGTGTTGCTGGAGACGCTCCTTGAGATAAACTGGACCAGAGCCGTATAGGGTTTAAAGGTCAAAACCAACACCTTGAATTCGGCTCGGCAAGCAACTGGTAGCCAGTGCAAATCCTTCAGCACTGGCGTGATGTGATCCCGCCGGCGGCTGCCTTTAACCAGGCGAGCCGCCGCGTTCTGTACCAGCTGCAGCTTCCGAACCGTCTTCAAGGGTAACCCCACGTAGAGCGCATTACAATAGTCTAGGCGAGAGGAGACCAAGGCATGAACCACTGATGGGAGCAGGTGATTAGGAAGGTAGGGGCGCAGCTGCCGTATCAGATGGAGTTGATACAGCGCTGCCTGGCTCACAGCTGCCACCTGAGCCTCCATGGACAGCTGGGAGTCTAGAATGACCCCCAAGCTGCGGACCGGGTCCTTCAGGGGTAGATGTACCCCATTCAGCACCAGTTCAACATCCCCTAACCTCCCCTTGGGGCCATGTTTGGCTGAATAAGTCTCCAACAGATATCAGGGAAATTGAAGTCACCCATTACTACCACATCGTGCCTCCTTGAAACAATGGCAATTTGCTTTTCAAAGTTCCATCCTCGTCTTCTCCTTGATTGGGTGGTCGGTAGTAGACTCCAACCGCCATGTTCGTTTTATTCTTTGCCCCCTTTATTTTAACCCAGATGCTCTCAATGGGGCTGCCAAGCTCCTCTTCCTGTATCTCTGTGCAGAGATACGTATTTTTAACATACAGTGCAACTCCACCTCCCTTTCTGTTGCTTCTGTTCCTTTTGAACAAGTTATACCCTTCAATTGCTGTATTCCAGCCATGGGAGTCATCCCACCAGGTTTCAGTTATCCCTATCAAGTCGTACTTGCCCTCATGTATCAAGAGTTCAAGTTCGTCTTGTTTGTTGCCCATACTCTGGGCATTAGTATAGAGACATCGAAGACTATGTGCTTTATAGTCCTGACTTTTTCCCTACATTTTGTGGTAGACTATCAATGGTAGACTATCAATTAAAAAGCGAGCGCACTGATTTCTCCCCTCTTGTTTCTCTGCGGCTGTGTTTGGCTCCCAGCCTGTAGGCACTCACCCCCTGAGTGCGCTGTTAGAGGGAGTGTGCAGGCATTTTCCAGAGTTAACAGGAGCAAAAGACAGGACCCTGCCCTGAAGAATTTGTACTCTGAATTTCATTGGTTCAGGTGGGGGGTGGGAGGGGAGTGGGAAGCAAAGGGGCGAAGGAGCTTTGATAAACAAGAGCACGCTTCAGCTGGTGGGGAAAACGCATTTTCTCTGCAAGATTATCTTTGCCTTGATGAAAGATATCTGGGTTCCCCATCACAGGTGAGCAACAGCTGTGCTATGTTAGGGGAGATATTTGGATTGTCGTCGCCCCCCCCCCCAATAATGGAGCAGTGACAGCTTTACACTAAAAAAAATGTGCAGATAGCAAACGCAGAACACGAATGTGTTTGGGAGCCTCTGCTCTGTGTCTGTCAAAAGGAATGGAGACACTAACGGAGAGGGCAGAGCTGCGGAGGGATGCAGCAGAGCGACAATTCGCCTTGGACCCACCGGTGGCGAGGGGGGAGCATCAGCATCCTGGTGCACCCGGAGGGGCCGTCCTGACAGGTGCAGCGTTTGGGAGGATGGTGGTGAGTGCTTGCTTCCTGCAAAGCAGCAGCGGGAGCGGGATCACGACACCGAAAACGTCCGGCCTGTGCAGAGAAGCCAGCAGTTTCTCACTTCTGTCCAGCAGGACACGTTGCCTCCTTTGCCTCCTCCTCCTCCTCCTCCTCCTCCTCCTCCTCCTCCTCCTCCTCCTCGCAGCCCCTCCAGGAAGCTCAGCTTTGCTGCATTGCTTGAGCAATGCTCGACCGCTTTGTTCCTTGGTGCCGCTGCCACTGGCAGATTGGGTGCAGCACCTCCCTTTGTTTTGGCCGGAGATGACAAGCGGAGAGCAACTAGAGCGACCTGGGGAAGGGCTTCAGGCCCCGTGAACCTCTTTGCAAAGCCTCTCATGCCCTCTGCTCTACCCCCCCCCCTCGCTGTCTGACTAAGGGCTGATTCAAACCATCAGCCGCTAAAGCAGTGCAGCTCCTGGTGTGAACGAGGTGCCCCCTGTGCAAATTGACGTGGTGCCACAGTGTGGAGTCCCCCTCAAAAGGTCCAGCTGGACTTCACCTTTAATATCCAGGGGCAGCTGTAGCCAGCTGGCTGGGATTTCTCTCTCTGCGGTTGCAAGTACAATGAGAAGTGGATGCCGCTGAGCACGTGCAGAATGGATCACTGACTAGCCACAGGCGGTCTCCACCAGTGGTGGAGTGGTCAGTTTTGAAGTGCAGGCGCTCATCATGGCGGTCCCCAAGGAGAATCCAAAAAATCAGGCAGCCGCATTGATCCATATCAACAAGCAGTTCCTAGCGGCCTCATCTCCACCGGGAGCAGGCCTTTTGCAATGTCGCCGATGGTTCTGAGTTACCCATTCCAGACCGAGCCACCCCAGAATACTTTGCATTACAATGGAGAGAGCAATATATTGTTCCTGGGAAATATTGCTGGGAAAATCCATGTCCACCTGACACTGTGAGGATTGCCGCTCAGCGGGAACAGGGAAGCCTGAGCGGGGTGGCAGAGGGCGTCCGCGTCCCTGCTCATCAGAACGTCCTGGCACTTTGACCCTTTGAGCCCCTCTACCCCACCGGTCTCCACATACGCTCATGCCCACACACTTAGATGCAGGGCTTCCGGGTGACAGGCGTACCAATTGAAGTCCGGGCCCGATTCAAAGTGCTAACATCGACATTTAAAGCCCTAAACAGGTTTGGGGCCAGGTTGTCTGAGCGTGGAAAGCTAAGCAGGGTCAAGCCTGGTTATTACTTGGATGGGAGACCTCTCCTCTAGTTTCCTGCATTGAGCAGGGGGTTGGACTCGATAGCCTTGTAGGCTCCTTCCAACTCTATGATCTATGAAATCTATGAAATCTATCTGAAGGAACGCCTCATCCCATTCGTGCCTACCCGAACCCTGAGATTTTCTTCGGAGGTCCTTCTCAGAGAGCCCCCTCCAAAAGAGGCTAGGAGGGTGGCTACTAGGGGAAGGGCCTTCTCAGTTGTGGCACCCCATCTCTGGAACCGACTTCCTACGGAGGTGCGCCTGGCGCCTACCCTTTATTCCTTCCGGCGCCAGGTGAAGACCTTTTTATTTACCCAGTATTTTAATGGTTAGATTTTTATTCCCATTTTTATTATCACTACTGTACCTCCGGTCTGATTCATCTGGCTGCTTTTGTTTTATTGTATTGTATTATATTGTATTTGTATTTCTATTTTAATGATACTTTTGGTTTTAAGATTATTGTTTTTATCCTGTTTCTCTTAGTAAACCACCCAGGGAGCCTTTTGGCTGATGGGCGGTAAATAAATATATTAAATAAATAAATGAATACGCTCACGCCCACACGCTTAGATGCAGGGCTTCCGGGTGACAGGCTTAGGCTGGAATGAAGCTGGCGCCTTTCCTTCAGCAATCCAGTGCCACACTCATTTCGATGGGGCTTACGCAGCAGAGCTTTCCAGGGGACTGGGCCCTAGGAGTTCAGATACGGACAGGCGCTCTTGCAAAGGTGTTCTCTTCTGCACTGCTTGAGGGTTGGTGATGGGAAGGTGGAGGGGCAGCACATTTTACTCGGCCTGCCATGAAAGTGTCAAGGACGGAGCTCACGGCATCCAACTGCCTCGGATTTCTTTTTGGAAACCTCAATGTGTAATTGAGGAGGCCAAGCGGATCGAGTTAGGGGTCATCTGGTGCCTTGTTCGCAAAATTCTTGGCAATAGAAAGAAATTGGCAACTTTCTTGGCAAATTTCAGCAATATTTATTTGCTTGCCTGCAGTTCTGCTGACCTCGGCTAGGTTTACTGCCCTGCGGCCCCTGTGAGGAGGGCTTAGCTGAGGGAAAGGGCACAGCCAGCCCTTGGGGAATGGGCCGTGGCTTGGGGAAGAGCCCTGGCATGCAGAGGGTCCCGGGTGCAATCGGTGGCAGCATCTCCAGGTAGGGCTTGGAAAGCATCCTGAATGAAGCCCTGGAGGGCCATGGCTGCCAGTCAGTGTTGACTACACTGGGCTAAATGGACCAAGGGCCCGACTCAGTAGAAGGTTTGCTCCTACGTTCCACTCAGAAATCTAGGGAGCATTAAGCCCACTGCAGCAAGTGGTGTGTTTTTTGGCTGGGGAGGGTCCCCTGGTGAAGTTTAGGAACTAGGAGCTGGTGTCCTGTTGGAGCGATACTTTCTGTTGGTGCCCAGAATTGCTTATGAACTGTGTTGACAAATTGGAAGAGGTTTATGGGAGGTGAACAAATATAAGGATGAGCCAAGAGACCAAATCTCATGGAGAGAGGCTGAAGGAAGTGAGCCAAGAGCCCTGGAACAATAGCTCTGACCCCACCGCTTCTCACTGAATGAAGTAACACGATGCTCTTGGCTCTCAGTGCACAGCCGTACTGTAAGCCACAATCTGGGAAATAAGTCTATTCAGATGTGTATGCAAAACACAGGACCACTGCCCTGTGCATGTACAGTATGTATTTTTATTTACGGTTATAATTAGGCTGCCTTTAGGGGTGGAACCCTCCCAGAGGTGTCATACATAGGCAGAGTAACAGTACAAAAATATGTTTTAATACGTTGTCCAAATATCTGATGGTTTCTGGTAAGGTTAGCCATTGGAAGTGCTGGCACAAGCTACCTAGAATAGGTGCAGTGGATTTTCTGTCACTGGGGGATGAGTGTGTTTGGACAGAATTAGACGGCATCCGTAAGGGAACATGGGAAGGGAGCTGCCAGAGCAGATGGAGGGTCCATCTATTGCAGAAACTGTTTCGAATTGTTGCCTGCCAGATGCCTCTGGGAGTTCCCTGGCAAGGCAGTAACTGGGATTGAGAGGTCCTCTTCCTCCATGGATTCATGGCCTAACGTCCCTTCTAAGTCAGTGGACCAAGCCATCACCAAGCAAATTCCATACACATTAAGTGTTTTATGTTGTAATACACTTTGTGAGGGATTTTACACTGAAAAGTGGGTTGGAGATGTGTCTAATAACAGTAAACAACAATAACAACCGCTTGTGTGAAGAAGCACGTCCTTTTGTCTGCCTCAGCCTATTGATACAGGCCTGTGGCTTACGCTGGCTCAGCTTGTCTGAGCGTGGAAAGCTAAGCAGGGTCAGGCCTGGTTGTTACTTGGATGGGAGACCCCTCCTTCTCAAACTGGGGAGAGGTAACGAGCGGGGTACCACAGGGCTCGGTCCTGGGCCCGGTGCTCTTCAACATTTTTATTAATGACTTGGATCAGGAGGTACAGGGAATGCTTATCAAATTTGCAGATGACACGAAGTTGGGTGGAACAGCTAATACTCTGGAAGACAGAAACAAAATTCAAAGTGACCTCGACAGGCTGGAGCGCTGGGCCGAAAACAACAGAATGAAATTTAATAGGGATAAATGCCAAGTGCTGCACCTAGGGAGAGGAAACCAAATGCAGAGTTACAGAATGGGGGACACTTGGCTCAACAATACTACAAGTGAGAAGGATCTTGGAATTGTGGTAGATCACAAACTGAATATGAGCCAGCAATGCGATGTGGCTGCAAAGAAGGCAAATGCAATTTTGGGCTGTATTAATAGAAGTATAGCTTCCAAATCGCGGGAAGTGATAATTCCCCTTTACTCGGCACTGGTTAGGCCTCATCTTGAGTACTGCGTCCAGTTCTGGGCACCTCACTTTAAGAAAGACATAGACAAACTGGAGAGGGTTCAGAGGAGGGCAACGAGGATGATAAAGGGACTGGAAACAAGGCCCTATGAGGAGAGACTGAAAGGACTGGGCATGTTTAGCCTTCAGAAGAGGAGACTGAGGGGGGGAGATATGATCGCACTCTTCCAGTATTTGAAGGGATGTCACACAGAGGAGGGCAAAGATCTCTTCTCGGTCATCCCAGTTTGCAGGACACGGAATAATGGGCTCAAGTTACAGGAACCTAGATTCCACCTAAACATCAGGAAAAATTTCCTGACTGTCAGAGCAATAAGACAATGGAACCAACTACCTAGGGAGGTGGTGGGCTCTCCCACTCTGGAGGCATTCAAGGTGCAGCTGGACAGCCATCTGTCAGGGATGCTTTGACCTAGATTCCTGCATTGAGCAGGGGGTTGGACTCGATGGCCTTGTAGGCCCCTTCCAACTCTACTTTTCTATGATTCTATGATTCCTCTGGATTCCTGCACCGAGCAGGGGGTTGGACTCGATGGCCTTGTAGGCCCCTTCCAACTCTGTTATGAAATCTATGATAGCTGCAGCCCCTCGGGGGAACAGAGCTCTGCTTCTGTTCTTCAGAGTGGATGTGGACTGTTCTGGGTTCACTGCTGCAAAGGAGCTCATCAAGTCCTTTGGCCAGGATGGCTACGCCAGCCTTCCAAAGAAGTCCACAGAAATGTTGCACTAGTCAACGTGCCCACTCCTCTGTGTCCCAAACCAAAATGTAAAAGATCTGAGCTTAAGGGAAGCTTGCTTGCCCGCTTGCCCAGAGGCAATTTAATGTGCTGCGAAACACTCGGGTTCCTTCCAGACGAGGCTTTTTGTCGTGCCATCACCCTGCCTCATGTATAGAACTTTACGGGGGTCCAGCTGATGTCACCGTCTGTTTGTAACCCCTGTGTTTTCCCACTGCTTCTTCCATCTTTTTCCTTACCCCAGAAATTCTGTTAAGGAAGGAAAGATGGCATGGCTGCTCCGTGCCTTTGGATGGATGGGCTGCGTTCAGCAGGATCCCTCCTTCAGGCAGAGGGTGGTGAGGAGGAGCGATCAGTGAGTCTCTGGGTTCCGTCTGGCCCTTTCTAGGTTGCTTCCCATTCCACATCTCTAAGGTGGATCAGGGCCACGTTCCCCAAACTCCTTCATCATCCATACCTCCCAAGGTTATAACATGTACGTCTCTTTTCAGGCTACGAGCTTGGCCGGTGCACAGCTGGGCCTTGGTTAAATTGCTCTCCGCCTGGCGATCGCACTGCATGCTGTTATTATAACCACCTAGCATGTGGCCTGATGTCTAATTGGAGCGGAGAACTGTGGAAGGACATGAGCTGGAAGTGCAGAGCCTTGGATGACCTGCTAAGTTTCCTGAAATTGCATGGCCAACTTTTAGGACAGGCACCCACTTGGGAAGCAAAGGGGAACACGGCATGGCATGGCATGTCTCTTCCCTTCTCTTTTGGGGGGTGGAAAACATTTTTTCTGTTGAGGATGCGTTCCCCTTGCAGGTAATCTGTCACGAGCTGCACATTGGCCAGTGGGTGAGGCTGAAACCAGCAGCAGGCAGGGCCAGATCCAAAAGTGGCTGGGCCCCCCCGTTTCTCCTTCTCTTCGTGTCATCTCCTTTTTCTCCTGCTCCCTCTTCCTTCCCACCCGGATCATTCTTGCCAGAGGTCTGAGCTGATTGTATGCAGGGGGCCTTTAGAATTAGGCTGGGGGCCACGTGAAATTCGGCCGAGGCCTGCAGGCTGCCCCGCCCCGCCGTGCACCCTTCCTTACGCCTTCTGTTCTGGGCTAGGGCATCTAGCACCCCGATTGCTACTTGCAACCACGACCTCCTCCGTGTCTTGGCATCCCGTGCTTGGAATGGTCTTATCCTGTGTTCTCCCCTGCCTCTTCTCCAGACACGCTGCATTAGGAAACCTTTATCCGAGCCAGCCTAGCTCCACTCCCCTTTCTGTTTGCCAACCTGGCCTCTCCCTCAACCTTGCCTTGTCTGTCTAGCTGTAAGCCTCAGTTTCTCATCTGTGAAATGGAAATAGTAATGATGGTCTGCTGATGGGCCATGGCTTAAAATAAAAGTATCAGCTCTCTCTGTCTGGGGCTGTTCCATTTGGAAAGAGTGAGTAACAGGGGACATTATAGAGATTTATAAAACTTCTGCATGGCGTGGAGAAAGTGGCTAGAGAGAGGTTTTTCTCGCGCTCTCATAATACTAGAACTCAGGCTAGATTCAGGACAAACAGAATGACTTGTTCATTCAATAAAGAACTTATTTATGGAATTTGCTGCCATGAGATGTGAGGATGTCCACTAGCTTAAATAGCCCTCAAAGGGGATTAGACAAATTCATGGAAGGGGAGAGATCTGTCAGGTGGCTGATGTCGGCTAAATGGAACTTCGGGTCTAGAAGCAGTCTACCTCTGAATTACAGGCACTGGGGATATATAACGGGGGAGGGCATCACCTCCATGTCCGGCTTGTGGGCTTCCTGCGGGCAGCTGGTTGGCTGCTGTTGGAAGCCGAGTACTGGGGTATGGGCTGACCCAGCGGGGCTCTTCTCCTGTAGAACATCTGGGTGGCTTGTGCCCTTTGGCAGCGAAGAAGGTCTGTAAGAGGAAATGGTGCTTTGGGTGGCAGAAACAAAGGCACTCAGCTCTCCTTTGCCGACAACAAGGCTGCTTTGGCTGGCCTGAGCTGCATCCCCACTTGAATGCAGTGCTGGAAGGAGGGTGGACGTAACCGTTCCACCTCCATTATTGTCTGAGGGCCCCCGATTAATATTTCATACGGCAGCATCTCTGCTCTTCCTGCACAGCTGCACGAGGACAGGCCGTTCAGAGATTGCCTCCTCTGCTAGATGACGGAGAAATCGCTGCAAGCTTTTAAACTTTGCGCAGCGAACCCAAGACTTTTTAATGATCCCCCTGAGCCTCCATTTCTCATTGTGGTGGAAGGCGCAGCCAGCGGAGAATGGCGCCTTACCGTTCCGTCGCGGGGAAGGCTCCCTGGCACGCTTCAGTCAGCAGATTGCACCCGGGGCCTGAGACTGAGGCCCAGGACTGGAAGCCCGAGGCAGTTTGCTGCTGCTTCGGTGGCTGGGAATGGGTCCTAGGGGGGCAAATGTGGCTTGGGCACATTTGGAAAGGTTTATGGAGGAGGAAGCCAGCAATAATGCCAGACTCTGCACTGCTGAAATTGTTCCGGCTGAATTAAAGCATTTTGGATACCAAGCTCACTGTAAGTCAGCATAAGTTGGTATTAAAAGGAAGGAGGAAGCAAGTCAAGGGTGGTGGATATTTGATGCCACTGGGGCTTTCGGTGTTGCTCTTCAGCATCAAGAGAGAAGATCCTCCGTTTATGAGACTGGCATAGACATTTTGGGCAATTTTTGTGTTAGTGGATTTTTATTTTTTTTGCATTTTAAAAATTGATTTGAAAATACTGAAAAAGGATTCTGTGGCTCTATGAAATTCTAAATGGTTTATGCCTCTTATACACCTGGATGCCCGGGTTTTGGTGGTGGCCAGGTGTGGGTTTGCGCAGCTGAGGCTCATGCGCCAACTGTGCCCATTCCAAGAGACGTCTGATCTGCCCACAATCACACATGCCTTAGTTACATCCATTTGGGCTACTGTAATGCACTCTACATGGGGCTGCCATTGAAAACTGCTCTGAAAATTAGCAAAATGCTGCAATCCTATATCCACATATCTGGGAATAAGCTCCATTTATCTCAGTGGGACTTACTTCTGAGTAGACATGCATCAGATTGCACTGTAAGGCTGCAATCCTATAAAAAATTCCTAGGGTGTAGGCCCCACTGACCACAGTGAGGCTTCCTTCTGGGTAAACATGCATTGGATTGTTTCGTAAATGGATATAATAGTCTGAGGCCAAACCAGATGATGTCTGACATGCAGTTTGCCTTCAGGGGTGGGGGGCAAGCCGGATCAGGACCGTGGCTTGGGGAGGGGGACTTTATGCCTTTCCCCCACCATGGTTCAGTCCAGGTCATGCCTCGTCCACAGTGCTGGCTATGCATTTTGTTAAAAACCAGCTAGGCGGGGGTCAACACCTCTAGTTCAAGCAAACATTGCTGCTCTTTTAAAACCTCACCCCAAGGTAAGATAATGGTGCATATTGTGGGGGAAATGAACTCTAAGAGGTCCTGGGAAGCCCCATCCACAAAGCTTGCCCTTCTGTGCAAAGCGGCTGCCTTTTCTGCCCTTGCACAACCGGTGAGCAATCTTTATTTTGCACAGGGCCGCCCAGCAGAAGCACCCAGAGGCTGCCTGTGAATCATAAACTGCTGACTGGGAGCCGGGCCCGTGCGGATCGGGAGTCCGGCAGCAGAACCAGCTGATCTGGAGCGAAGAAAAGTGCAAACTCCGGAGTCCTGTGAATCGAGGACTGCTGTGAGGACAATCGAGGACAGCTGCTGCGTGAGGTTGGGATGGGAAAAGGGAGCCCCTCCCCTGCCGCCGATGTCTGCGCTTTGAAGATCCAGGCCTCAGACCCACAGGGCAACCCCCCCCCCAAAAAAAACTGCACAAATTTGCACATGCCAGTTTACATATGCTCTAAAGTCTCTCTCTCTCTGCATGTGTCTCCTAGGGACACCCCCATTTGTAAACAGGGATGTATGGGCAGGGGAGAGGAGGGCATTTGATTTCAGGAAAAAAACTCAGGCAGAAAGATTCAGGGGGGGGCAGCAGGAGGGGGAAGCACATGTGGGCAAAAAGCCGGCTAACCCAGAGGGGACCGATGCAACAGACAGAGATCGTCAGGGCCCCTGCCCCTTTCTTTTAGCAAATGCCCATGGATGGGCAGCAGGGCGGTGGGGCAGATGGCCTCCCAGAGATCTGGGGCTCCAGCCCTAGTGGGCTGCCCACAACAACCCCTCTGGCTGGGTTCCCTCCCCAAGGGCAAGGCAGCCAGCTTACAAAGCAGCGGCTTTGTCTTCTCGGAGAGGCGGCTGTGCACGGTGGACTGGCCGGTGCCCTGCCTGCTATTTCACGGCCCAACTTTGTTGTTCTGCTGCTGATGCAAAAAAGCTCTCCCCCACCTCTGCCATTTTTATTTCCTGCAGCACACTCTTCCTTTGCAGGCCAGGAAAGCTATGAACAATGTTTTTAATAACGCTTTGCATTCTGAAAGTAAAGCAAACTCCGCCGAGAAAGGAAGGTGGAGTGTTTTCATATTAAAAAGAGCATGATTGTCTCAGTTGGGCACTGCGTCTCTCTGCACTTAGCAATGAAAATTATTCTGATTATATTTATTAAAAAGATGTCTAAATTGCTTTTCCACCCACTAGAGTCCTCAAAGATTACTTTAGTAATTATAACAGAATTAGAGGAAAGAGGGCTCAGCAAATATCCTTTCCCCGTGTCTTTTCTTCTGATCTGCTTCCTGTTTAGAATTATGTACCGGTCCAGTTAGAGGGGAACTCTTTTGTAAAACGTCAGTCATCATAATATCTTGCTTCTATATCATTCTTCAGTGGTAGCCACTAAATAGATAAGGACACACGAAGCAAAGACCACACAAAGCAAAGGATCCCAAAGTGTTAGTATTCCTTCGAGCATCCTAGCACATCCTACTTGAGTTTCTCAAGAGCTAGAAACTTGACAGCTTGATTTTCTTCATGCACATGGGTCAATGGGTTAGTATCCAGTGTTGCACCATTGCCTACTCAGTTCTGGTGAAGCACCCCTCCCCCCAAGGGTGGTGGGGAGTGGAGCCACCGAGCCAGGTGGTCTGGTGCTGGTGGGATCAACACCAACACACACCTCTCCTTCCTTAGGTCTCCAGGATGGCCAGAGGCTTGTGGGTGGATGGAAACCAACCCATTTTGTTGAGTTCAGCTTACTAAGGATGTCACAGGTTAGCTGCATAAGAAGTGAAACCAGTGTGGCAGTGCTCTCCGCTCTCCTGTGCAAACTCTGCCAAAACAACCGCATAACGGATACTTCTGGTGTGTGCTTTGAAAAATAAAAATAGGTTCAATTAGCATTCTTCTTGGAAGCAAAAACAAACAAGTACAGTAATACCTTGGATTGTAAGTAACTTGGTCTGAGAGCGTTTTGCAGGACAAGCAAATTTAAAAAAATTTTTTTGACTTGATAAACAAGCAAGGTCTTGCAAGACAAGTAGTCGTAGGGATGTAACCGCTCGCCTCGAGCGGGCATAGAGGGCTGAAATTGGCCCCGCTCATGCCCGCCAGAGACTTGCAAAGCAAAAAGTAAGGTAATTACAACCTCCGTTGTGGAACTTCAGTATGCTGATGATAATGTGGTCTCCGCACATTCAGAGGATGATCTCCAAACTATCCTAAATGCTTTTGCAGAAGCATACGAAAAACTTGGTCTCTCACTTAACATCAAAAAGACCAAAGTGCTTCATCAGCAAGTGCAAGCTAACCCTTTGGTGATGCCATCTATCCAGCTTGGCGGGACAATACTGGAAAATGTCGATCATTTTCTCTATCTTGGCAGCTATCTTTCTGTTACAGCTAACATCGACAGTGAAATCCAGCATCGTTTGAGCTCCGCAAGTGCCGCATTTTCTCGAATGAAACATAGAGTGTTCGAGGATCGGGATATTTGTAAGAAGACCAAAACACTGGTTTATGAAGCCATTGTATTACCAACTTTATTGTATGCCTGCGAAACATGGACTATCTATAAACGTCACTTCCACCTCCTTGAAAGGTTTCATCAACGTTGCCTCCGGAAAATCCTGCGAATTACTTGGGAAGATAGACGAACAAATGTCAGTGTACTGGAAGAAGCAAAGACTACTAGCATTGAAAAAATGATCCTTCAACGCCAACTTCAGTGGACCGGTCATGTTGTTCGAATGCCTGACTGCCGTCTCCCAAAGCAGTTACTTTACTCCCAACTCAAGAATGGAAAGCGGAATATCGGTGGTCAATATAAGAGGTTTAAAGATGTTCATAAGGCTAATCTAAAAAAATGCAATATAAACATCGAAAACTGGGAAGCTCTGGCCCATGAACGATCTAAATGGAGGTTGGCCTTTCACAAAGGTTCCATGGACTTTGAAGAAGCCCGAGTGCAAGGTGAAAGGGAGAAACGTGCTAAGCAAAAAGCACGTCAATGAATCCTTAAGGACCACTCTATCTGTACCTTGCCTCCTGGGAAGCTGTGTGGATCTGAATTGGCCTCCACAGTCACTCGGACCCTCGCTAGAGTCTTACACATTATCCTTAGAATTTCTCCTTTTATCCGAGACATCTACTCTCGTCACGAGTGATTGATGATGATGTTGTTTGGTTACAAGCACAGTTCCGAACAATTATGCTTGCAATCCAGGTACTGACTTGATTTTGTGGTTCATGAATGTGTAGAATATGTGTACGTGTGTGTGTGTGTGTGTGTGTGTGTGTGTTTAATGCTCCCTCAGTTCAGTTTGATTTATTCGTTTCAGTCATTAACAAATTGATGAGCACAAGCATTGATGAGCGCTCCCAAACATTTACCACATCTTAATATCAGAGTCAAAGCACCTGTCGTCAATATAAAGCAACCCTCCACATCAGAAACCATGAGATCGTCTCACGTTCATCCAAATGGAAGTCAAGTGTCAGGGGAACAAATAAAGTGCAACCATGTTTTTGCAAGAGCTTTTGATGCGGAGGCAGCCGTTTCCGTGGAATCCCTTTCCCATCATTTGCAAGCAATGTGTGTTTTTTGGGGGTTTTTTTGGGGCGGGGGTAAGGTGGAGCAATCCTCAGTATCCTGAATGTGAACATACATGAATCTGTGAAGCTGCCTTGCTCTGGGTCAGACCACTGGTTCTATGGCAGGGCTCTCCAACCTTGGGTCCCCAGATGTTTTTGGCCTACAACTCCCAGCATGCCCCAGCCAGCGTAGCTGGCTGGGGCATGCTGGGAGTTGTAGGCCAAAAACATCTGGGGACCCAAGGTTGGAGAACACTGATCTATGGGGTCATCTCAGGTGTGTGTGTGGGGTCTTTTCTGTGCCTGTTGCTGGGAATCCTTCTGCCTGGACGTGCCTGGGTGAACCTGGGAACTTCTGCATGTTCTCCGCTGCTGAGTTGTCCTCCCCACTCCGGCGGAGGTGTAAGGTGTTAGGCACAGCCCTCCAAGTGGGGAACTCCACGGCGATGACAGTGCCAGTCGTTAATTTTCATTGCCGCTTAATGTGCAAAGTGGTTTTGCTGGCTGGCTGGCTCTGGACAGAGGACGCATCTTTTTCTTTTTCTTTTTAAACACTGCTCTTACAGTCTTGACCTATAAATGTAGCTTTTCTTTAAATGCCTTGTTTTCCCTCATAAGAGGCTATTCTGAAATTAGCACTGGGATGGGTAGGTTTAAAAAAAAAAAAAGCTATTCTAATTACTGTGTTAAGATTCTGTGAAAAGCTGACAGCTGCAGCCAGGAGTTTGCTGAAGGAGAGAGAGAGTGCGAGAGAACGCAAGCATCTTGGAACAGCTGACAACGTCTTCCCATTTATAACACTGGGGCAATTTCATTTGCCAAACCACAAGCAGAATACAGTAGAGCTGGAGAAGGTGCACAGAAAAAGGGCAGTGAAGGGCAGTGGGCGGAGGGCGAGTGATGCAGCCCCCTTGCTGAAGCTCAGCCAGCCTGGGCACGGTCAGTGCCTGGATGGGTGGCGGACTGCATGGGAAGTGCCCTGAGTGCTTTGGGGTTTTCCAGTGAAGAGGAAAGTCAAGAAGTGAGGGAGGAGGGCAACAGAGATGTATAAAACAAGGTGGGCCGTGAAGGTTAAGTGACAATCAGAAGAGTCTTTCAATCAGGAGGGGGTATTTTCTCATCCAACACCTTGGGTTTGATCCAGACAAAGTTAGCTGTACTTCATTCTCAGTAGAACCAATGTGAAAAGTGGGGTGGGGGCCAGAAAAACTTCCCCACTGACCCCCAATAAGATCAAACGGAAAGAAAGGTGCTCGCGCACACAGTGGGCCTTGGAAGGAACAGCCCTTCCTCTGCGGCAGAACTGCTCCCTCCTCTCAGGCGCCGTGCTCGGCGAGTTCCCCGTGAGTTGCTTGCTTGCTCGGCGTGCAGACTGTGCTCTGTGGCAGGCAGATTTGAGGACTGGAGCCTTGTCCAGTTGAGCATCGAGGAGTTTCACTTTGCTCAGCCAGCTGGGGCCGGACCCCTCCCAGGTGCAAGGACTGCTGATTAAGAACCCGGGAGCTGCGGCAGGACCCCTCTGATAAGGGGAGCCCAGTCGCCTCAGTTAGTGTGGTGCCTCCAGTAGGTCAGACGGAGACCAGCCGGGCCGGAGTGTGTTTGGGGCGGGGCCCGGCTACATGCGGCCTGACCCAGCTGGGCAGCCTTACCAGTCGGCGCCTGCTCAAAAGGCAGGTCCCAAACACACGCAGAGGCTGGAAGCAATTGTTTGTTGCTACAGCGCAGCTACAGCCAGACGCTCCTGACATGCCCGACCTCAGACTTCTGTACCTTTGATCCTTGGAACGACCCTGACCACGACTTTGCCTGATCCCAAACTGGTTTACGTTTGCTCTGTTTTGGACTGATATATTTTGGCTTTGACCCTCGGACCGTGATAACGACTACGGCTTCTCTTGGAACTGGACGGATTTACGACAGTTACCCTTGGAGAGATCATGACGAGGGCACAATTCCTCCTCCCCGTCAGTGCAGCCGCTGCCCCTTCGTGATTCTGACGGGCGGTTCTGCTGGCTGGTTTGGTCCCAGTGCACCGCCCACATCAGCCAGCCGGTTATTCAAAAACTGCTCTGACTTTGGGGACCTTGCGTTTAAGCTCTTGCTTTTTGCCCGAGGGTCTAAGCTAATTAATGCTGACGGAGGGAAGGGGAAAGAAAGATGGCATCAAAGCCGCATTGACCAGCAGAAACAAGCAAAAGAAATATTACTAATTGGGTTTCTTACAAGGAGAATTTTTCCTCTGATAGTTCCACTTATCCACCTAATGAAAGGAGTAAATGTTATGGGGCCCTGATCCTGTATTCTTTTTCCAGTGCCTTCCTAAGCATATTTGCCTAGAAGTAAGCCAAATAAATCCCCTTTTGCTCCATGGGACTTAGAAGGACATAGACAAACTGGAGAGGGTTCAGAGGAGGGCAACAAGGATGATAAAGGGACTGGAAACAAGGCCCTATGAGGAGAGACTGAAAGAACTGGGCATGTTTAGCCTTCAGAAGAGGAGACTGAGGGGAGATATGATCGCACTCTTCCAGTACTTGAAGGGATGTCACACAGAGGAGGGCAAAGATCTCTTCTCGATCATCCCAGTTTGCAGGACACGGAATAATGGGCTCAAGTTACAGGAACCTAGATTCCACCTAAACATCAGGAAAAATTTCCTGACTGTCAGAGCAATAAGACAATGGAATCAACTACCTAGGGAGGTCGTGGGCTCTCCCACTCTGGAGGCATTCAAGGTGCAGCTGGACAGACATCTGTCAGAGATGCTTTGACCTAGATTCCTGCATTGAGCAGGGGGTTGGACTCGATGGCCTTGTAGGCCCCTTCCAACTCTACTTTTCTATGATTCTATGATTCCCCAGTAACTGTGCTCAGGAATGCATGTATGAGTATTTGCAGGCAAGGCCCATTTTGAAGAAGCTCTGTAAAAGGGTGTGTTTGCAAACTTCAGCGTTGATCTAGACCCCGGCCGAAGCTCTTGAGTTTTAGGAAGCCCAGCATTCTGCGTGTAGGGCGGTGGTGGTGAGCAGAGAACCCTGTGAGTGGGGTGGCCCCATAAGTAAAGAAGAGGACAAAAGTGGATGCAGATTTGCATAAGACATGCATATGATAATTTATACGAATAGATGCAGCTTTAGAAATAATTGCTATCATTTAACTGGAAATGCAGCGCACACGGTCGCAGTGAGGGAGGCTGACCGGTGTTCCTGCTCAGTTTGCTGTCCAGGGGACTCCCCGTGGGTGGGCAACTTCAGGGCTCCGGATCCTGACTCGCCCTTATTTATTTATTATTTATTTATTATTTATTTATTATTAATATTTATTTATCGCCCATCTGGCCGGCAACCGGCCACCCTGGGCGATGTACACAGAATAAAATACATAAATGCAATAAAATACATTAAAACAATATAAAAATTTTAAAATCTTAACCCACCCCATATTCCCACCTGAACAACCAGGTTTTTAATGAGCGACGGAAGCTCATCAGAGAGGGGGCATGGCGGAGGTCACTCGGGAGAGAGTTCCACAGTACGGGGGACGCCACAGAAAAGGCCCTCTTCCTCGTCCCCACCAGTCTAGCTGCTCTGGCTGAAGGGACAAGGAGAAGGCCGTCTGTGGCAGATCTTGTTGAGCGGCCCACTTGGTGTTGCTGGAGACGCTCCTTGAGATAGACTGGACCGGAGCCGTATAGGGTTTTAAAGGTCAAAACCAACACCTTGAATTCGGCTCGGCAAGCAACTGGTAGCCAGTGTAGCTCCTTGAGCACTGGTGTGATGTGATCCCGCCGGCGGCTGCCTTTAACCAGGCGAGCCGCCGCGTTCTGTACCAGCTGCAGCTTCCGAACCGTCTTCCAGGGTAACCCCACGTAGAGCGCATTACAGTAGTCTAGGCGAGAGGAGACCAAGGCATGAACCACTGATGGGAGCAGGTGATTAGGAAGGTAGGGGCGCAGCTGCCATATCAGATGGAGTTGATACAGCGCCGCCCGGGTCACAGCTGCCAGCTGAGCCTCCATGGACAGCTGGGAGTCTAGAATGACTCCCAAGCTGCGGACCTGGTACTTCAGGGGTAGATGTACCCCATTCAGCACCAGGTCAACATCCCCTAACCTCCCCTTGTCCCCCACCAGCAGTACCTCGGTCTTGTCGGGGTTCAGCTTCTTGTGGTTCTTGTTCTTTAAACCAGACATGGACTGGGCAGCCCCTCAGACAGAGGACTGTCCTCTGTAAAGTAGGGCACACGGTCACCCCACCGCTGAAATGTCCAAAAATCAACATTTGGAGGCTGAGGAAGGTGTTGATCTGTTCATCCTTGATCTGCCTGTATTACTAATTTTCCCTTCGGGAACACTCGCCCTGTGATCTCTGTGTAGGGAGGGTTCCTAGGCTGGGCAGCCAATGGTTCTTTCCACTGAAGGAATGGAATCTCCACCTCCCAGCTATCTAAGTAAGTGGCCTTTCCCCCCCTGACTGACTGACTGACTGACATCCTGGGGGTTATGGCTGCATCACAAACAACTTTATATTTCATAGATCATAGAGTTGGAAGGAGCCTACAGTCAGTCAGTCAGGCGATCACTCGTGACCGAGTAAGATTGTCTTCCAGGATAAAAAAAGAAAATTTACAAAAAGGAGATTTTTAAAAGGAGGAAAATTCTAAAGAAAATTGTGTAGACTCTAGCGATGGGTCCGTAAGTGACTGTGGAGACCAATTCTAGATACACACAGCTTCCCACAGTGAGGACACAGGTTACCAGATGGAAGATGGTCTTGCAAAGGATTCATTTGACGTGCTTTTCGCCTAGCACGTTTCTCCCTCTCACCTTGTACCTACAAGGCTATCTAATCCAACCCCCTGCTCAATGCTGAAATTGAACCCCGACAAGACCGAGGTACTTCTGGTGGGGGACAAGGGGAGGTTAGGGGATGTTGACCTGGTGCTGAATGGGGTACATCTACTCCTGAAGGACCAGGTCCGCAGCTTGGGGGTCATTCTAGACTCCCAGCTGTCCATGGAGGCTCAGGTGGCAGCTGTGAGCCGGGCGGCGCTGTATCAACTCCATCTGATACAGCAGCTGCGCCCCTACCTTCCTAATCACCTACTCCCATCAGTGTTTCATGCCTTGGTCTCCTCTTGCCTAGACTACTGTAATGCGCTCTACGTGGGGTTACCCTTGAAGACGGTCCGGAAGCTTCAGCTGGTACAGAACGCGGCGGCTCGCCTGATTAAGGGCAGCCGCCGGCGTGATCACATCACGCCAGTGCTTAATGAGTTGCACTGGCTACCAGTTGCTTGCCGAGCCGAATTCAAGGTGTTGGTTTTGACCTTTAAAACCCTACACGGCTCTGGCCCAGCTTATCTCAAGGAGCGCCTCCAGCAACATCAAGTAGGCCGCTCAACAAGATCTGCCACAGACAGCCTTCTCCTTGTCCCTTCAGCCAGAGCAGCCAGGCTGGTGGGGACTAGGAAGAGGGCCTTCTCTGTGGCAGCCCCCACATTATGGAACTCCCTCCCTAGTGACCTTCGCCATGCCCCCTCCGTGATGAGCTTCCGCCGTGCATTAACAACATGGCTGTTCAGGCGGGAATATGGGGTGGGTTAGGTTTTTAATAAGAATTTTTTTATATTATTTTAATCATTATATTTTATTGTGTTTTACTGTATTTTAATTGTACATCGCCCAGGGTGGCCGGGTGACCGGCCAGATGGGCGATTAATAAATATAATATAATAAATAAATAAATAAATAAATAAAAATGCAGGAAAGTAGAGGAGGGGTCTCCCATCCAAGTAATACCAGGCTTAACCCTGCTTAGCTTTCCACACTCAGACAAGCTGAGCCAGCATAAGCCACAGTCTGGTCCTATAAGACTTCTACTTTGGCTGCCCAGTTGGTGTAATTTCTTGTCCCAGGCTGTACCTGACAGTAAATAATGATAGAGGTACTCTGCATAGAAAGCAAGAATGCCGGGGGAAGGGGTTCTGGTTTACATGTTCCCCTGACCTGCTAGCTATCTCTGTGCAGGGAATTGTCTTGAACGGAGGAGCTTTCCGTCACATGAGCCCTGACCTGCAGGCCAAAGTGACAGAGCTCAGACAGAAGTTGACCACCTCGGGGAGGACCAGGGCCACCCACATCCCGGAACCCAAGCTTTGGCTCTTTGCAGGTGCGCACTGGGTGGGCATGGGCCACAGGGAGCTGATCCAAATGCTGGTCTCTTGAGCTGTAACCGTATTAGACAGAATGCTTAATAGCTAAAATCCGCAGTACGCTCAGAAGTGACAGGGTGTGCAACTTGGAGAGTGCTTCATCAGCTGCCTGCCACATTCTGTCTGATGGAAGATGAGGGGCAAATAAGCTGAAGCAAATGCCAGCCAGCTGCCTGAGGCCACGGCGGCCTCACGTCCTTGGCAGCTAGAGAGCCAGCTTGAACTTCCTCCCTCTCCAGTGATCTCCAGACTACTCTGGAAAGAATATACTCCAGTCAGGGCTTCAGGCTGAAAAATAAAACAAACGAAGTTAGCATTCTGCACACTCGCACACCAGATGCAGTGTCAAGGAAAGCTAAGCTGGATTCTGCAACACCTGTGTACATTATGCAGATGTGTTTTACTTTGCTTCATTTGCCCACTCAGTTTTACAACTTTGCATCATTTATCCCACAAATGGGAGTGATGGAGAGCATTGAGGCTCTTACCCTGAGCACTGGGAGTCTTACTTCAGCCCCTTCTCTGGCTTCTGAGATTTCAGCAGGCTGTTGCACTCGCGTCCTCCTGCTGGGCTTCCCTGACGGACATCTGGCTGACCACTGGGTGAACAGAATGCCAGACTAGAGAGGCCTTTGGGCTGATCCAGCAGGGCTCCTCATCTTTTCTTATGCCCCAGTATATCTTCACAGCCATGAGGTCTAGAAACTTGCTTTAAAAAAAAAAAAAAAAAAAAGCACAAGCCGAGACCTTGAGAGAATGAATTCTGCAGTCAGTGTCTCACTTTGTGCTTTTTTGGTGCTCCTGCAGAATCATGGTCCACACGCAGCCTTGGTTTGTAATCTGCTCCCTTCAACTTCTAACAGTGAAGGCAGCTGAGGTCATGCACTCACCACACAGAGTGTGGGATATATATGTTTCTATGCCTCTTTTGGCCATGTGAGGGGCTATGAAGTGGCTCCCTAAAGCAAGATAAGAACACCACATTTTTTAAAAAAAGATAGTTAAAAAGAGTGTCCAAAAGACTAAAAACAGCAGCTTCATGATCAATCAACTCTGAGGTTCAGACAATATTAAACACACACCTGAAAAGGACAGTTTTAGCAATCCTTCTGAAGCTTGGGAGAGTAGAAGCCAAATAGGCCTTCAGGTGAGGGAGCTATAGAATGTAGGTGCCACCACCCCGAAGACCCTGGCTCTACACAGTCACCAGTCATAGCTCAGACAGCGACGGGACATGGAGCAGTGCGGAGCCTCCCTGCAAGGTCTTGAGGAGCAAACTGGTGCACTGGGAGCAGGCAGAGCGCATGATGCTCCCACGATATGTGCAAGTCCATGTATGCCTTGTTATCTCCAGTAACATCTCCTTGCAAAAAGTCACATTGGTGCTTTGGCATGTTACATGATTAAGCATGGTACTGGCAAATAGCCCTTCAGGTGAGTGCTCACCTGTATGTGTGTGGCGGGGGGGGAGGAAATACAATTCGTACCAAAATTTGTGGATGTTTGGCATGGGGCATGCGCACCTCCAAATCTCTCAAGTTCATTTTATTGGTTACTTGTTTTGGCATGAAATTTAATTGATGAGTTGCCATGAGTGTCAATTTCCTGGCATGCAAGGAAGGCCATCAGTTAGCCACCATTCGGGATCCCTGGAGAAATACTGTCCACTTTCTCCACATCATGCATAATTTTATGCACCTCTTATCATGCCTCCCCTTGCTTGCCTTTTTCTAAGCTAAAATGCCCCACATGGTGTAACCTTTCCTCATAGGGGAGTTGCTCCAGCCCCTTGGTCATTTTGGTTGCCCTTTTCTGCAGCTTTTCCATCTCTACAATATTTATTTACATTTCTTTATTTATAAAATGTACATCCTTTTTGAGATGCAATGACCAGAACTGTACACATGCTGTGGTCGCACCATTGTTTTGTATAAAGGTATAAGGATATCAGCCATCTTATTTTCAATCCCTTTATTTGCAATAGTGATCCTCAACATGGATTTTGCCTTTTCACAGCTACTGTACACCGGGTCCACATTTCCAGGAGGTTATCCACTATGATCTTAAGATCTTTTCCCGAGTCACTCACTGCTGGCTCAAATCCCATCAGTGTCTATGTGACGTTAGGATTTCTCTATCCCAATGTGCATGCATCAGTTTACACTTGCTTACATTAAACCGCATTTGCCATTTCGATGCCCATTCTCCCAGTTTGGAGAGATCCTTTTGGAGCGCTTTGCAGTCTTCTTTTGTTTTCACCATCCTAAATAATGTCGTCAGCAAACCTGGCCAGCTCACTGCTCACTCCCAATTCCAGATCATTTATGAACAAGTTGAAAAGCACTGGTCCCAATACAAACCCCTGTAGGACCCTTTTATCTCCACCTGTCACCTGTCTCAGGGCCAGTTCCCGCTCTAATGTACTGAGCCACAGAAGCAGCCCCGTCTGTCGTCAGGCAGGCATTCACATGGACAAGCCAAATGTGTGAAATGGCATTGCCAGGAAAAAAAAGGTGTGTGTGTGTGTGTGTGGAGCTTGTGATTACTGTGACATCAGTTTTTTCCACAAATGCAATTAGTGGCTAATGAATCCTAGCCAAGGGCAAAATCAAATGAATTAAACTGCTAATAAATACTTGTTTGCACATTTCCTTTCTCTGTTACAGCAGCCTTCCCCAACCGAGTGCCTTCTGGAAGTAGATTTCATAGATCATAGAGTTGGGAGGGGCCTACAAGGCTATCGAGTCCAAACCCCTGCTCAATGCAGGAAACTAGAGGAGGGGGTCTCCCATCCAAGTAATAACCGGGCCTGACCCTGCTTAGCTTTCCACGCTCAGACAAGCTGAGCCAGCGTGAGCCACAGGCCTGTAGTGTTGAACTATAACCTCATGGTCCCTAGCCACCATGCTGGCTGGGGGTGATGGGAGTTCATCCCCAGCCCATCCCCCAATACACCTGGAAGCCACCAGGTTGGGGAAGGCTGTATTTTCTCCAAGGACGTTGGCGTGGACCCTTCCCCTCGCCCCCTCCCCTCATGGCAACCTTGTCCGGTGGGTTTGGCAGAGAGAGTGTGGCCGCTTGAGTGAGGATCTGAACACGGTTCTTCCCAATCTATAGCCAAACAAGCTTGCCGCTAAATCACACAGGTTTTCTTTGGCACAAAATGAAGAAGAAAATCCCATAATTTGATAAGGCACATTTGTTGACAAACAAATCTGCAGTGCGCATTAATATTACATCTCCTTCTGTTAAAATCTCCCTCTTACAGTTCTACGTGCTCTTCCTCTGCCAGGTGTCCGTTCCTGCTGTCTCCTCCCCATGTGTGCTAATCCCTGCCCGTGCGTGTGCTGCTCAGTGTCATCCTGCATCCACCAATCTTCATTCTTTTCGTTAGAATCATAGAAAAGTAGAGTTGGAAGGGGCCCACAAGGCCATCGAGTCCAACCCCCTGCTCAATGCAGGAATCCAGGTCAAAGCATCCCTGACAGATGTCTGTCCAGCTGCACCTTGAATGCCTCCAGAGTGGGAGAGCCCACGACCTCCCTAGGTAGTTGATTCCATTGTCTTATTGCTCTGACAGTCAGGAAATTTTTCCTGATGTCCAGGTGGAATCTGGGTTCCTGTAACTGGAGCCCATTATTCCGTGTCCTGCAAACTGGGATGATCGAGAAGAGATCCTGGCCCTGTTCTGTGTGACAACCCTTCAAGTACTGGAAGAGTGCGATCATATCTCCCCTCAGTCTCCTCTTCTGAAGGCTAAACATGCCCAGTTCTTTCAGTCTCTCCTCATAGGGCCTTGTTTCCAGTCCCTTTATCACCCTTGTTGCCCTCCTCTGAACCCTCTCCAGTTTGTCTACGTCCTTCTTAAAGTGTGGTGCCCAGAACTGGACGCCGTACTCAAGATGAGGCCTAACTAGTACTGAGTAGAGGGGAACTAGCACTATACACGATTTGGAAGCTATACTTCTATTAAGGCAGCCCAAAATTGCATTTGCCTTTTTTGCAGCCACATCGCATCGCTGGCTCATATTCAGTTTGTGATCTACCACAATTCCAAGATCCTTCTCACTTGTAGTATTGTTGAGCCAAGTATCCCCCATCATGTAACTGTGCATTTGGTTTCTTTTTCCTAGGTGCAGCATTTGGCATTTATCCCTATTAAGTTTCATTCTGTTGTTTTCGGCCCAGCGCACCAGTCTATCGAGATCGCTTTGAATTTGGTTTCTGTCTTCCAGAGTATTAGCTGTTCCACCCAACTTTGTGTCATCTGCAAATTTGATAAGCATTCCCTGCACCTCCTGATCCAAGTCATTAATAAAAATGTTGAAGAGCATTCTGTGGTACCCCACTCGTTACCTCTCCCCAGTTTGAGAAGGAACCATTGATAAGCACTCCTTGAGTCCGATTCTGAAGCCAACTGTGGATCCACCTGATAGGTGTTCCATCTAGAGAGCGGAGAATGATGCTCCTTGAGGCTTTGCTGCTTCATTCAGCCTTCAATCTGATGCACTTGCTGCCAACATGCTTTCCCATATGATCCACACCTCTTTGCATGCCGAGAGAGTACAGCTGCCAAAAGGCAACCATGACTCAGCCCTTGCAGGTCCAGAGCTCTTGACAACATACACCTGGTCCACGTGCTTCAGTAATTTGTGCTCCCCTTGAGCTGAGAATTCCCCACCTCTCTGTTCCTTCCTTCTATCCATCTGGTTGTTGTGTTTTGATTATCAACACTTTAAGGCTGTGGAGGATGCTTTTGTTTCATAGAACATCTCTGTAGCTGCCCCCCCCCCAATCCTCAGGATACCCTCTTAATAAAAATATAGAATCACCTGGGTGAAGCAGACACCTTTGCAGGAGAGGGATGGGAAGCCTTTCTGGACTATAATGTTTGAACTTGAGAACAGTGCGTGTGTTATTTCTAAGAGCACCAGAAGGGTTAACATCCTAACTGTTAGGACCGGTTGTCCACACATGGATGCCCAAGTCAGTCCCATACTAGATGTAGGAGCTGGAGAACACATTCAGCATAATGAGAAGGCACAGGTTGTCCCATTCCAGACTCTGAATATTTGGAGAAGTACTACTCACACATGCAGTCTCCACACCCAAACAAAAACAACTCCTTGAGTGTAGTAAACTAGAAGCTCAGAGAAAGGGCTAGGCTGGATCTGAACCTTTCCCTCTGACTTGTTGGCTGTCTACACATGAGGGCATTCCAGCCTGTGATTCTCCCACCCGGAATGATGGAAACTGATGTACTGCATTGCCTAAAAAAGGTTGCACCATGCAGTTATTCTGAATTGGCAGAGTGGCTCAGTGGCTCTTGTGAAAAACGGCAGAGAGGCGCGAGTGGTGCCTGTTTGCGTGTTGGTTCTGTGGTCATCCAGATGGACATCCTGCCTACAAATGTTCATGGGAAATACGG
This sequence comes from Shinisaurus crocodilurus, assembly GCA_021292165.1. NCBI lineage: Eukaryota > Metazoa > Chordata > Lepidosauria > Squamata > Shinisauridae > Shinisaurus > Shinisaurus crocodilurus. The sequence continues at coordinate 2,429,610 of CM037878.1, forward strand.
CACTTCGTGCTTCACTCACTGAAGAAATTGGATGTGGGTGGGTGGGTGGGTGAGGGAATGAAAAGAAAGAAGCTGATTTTCTTCTCTTTCCTATAGTTATAAATTATGGTGAAAGCTGAGTTCAGGTCATTCTATTTTGGGCTGTAATGCAGTTGGAAGTGGCTGGTGATGATGGATTGAGCTGGGGGAGCCTGGCTGCAGGGGACGCTAATTCACTTAAGATGGCAAAGCTTTGTACAAATGCCCCCAAAGTGCTGTCTCAGCAAAGCTAGCAGATGCTTATAGCAGCCCTGGGCTGCATGTGCCGGTAGTTATGTGCAAGGCTGTGCGTAAGTGTGGGAGACAGTTCAGAATGGACAGTTCAGAATGGACAGTTCAGTTCTGCATTCTTCTGGATGCAGAATCCAGCCTCTGAGAGTTGTCTGTTGTTAAAAAAACAAAAAGTTTCTACACCTTGTGATGGTGAAGTTAGGCTTGAGGGTGTGTGAGCAATGCCTGCGTGAATCCCAGGTGCTGGAGTTGCATGCAGTGCACAGACTTCGGGGTGGATCTGTTGAAAAGACCTCAGTGTGCCCCTTTCACTTGCTTAACAGAACCAGAAAGAATTCTGCAAAAGCAGTAACATTGCGGGATAAATGATACAGGACAGGAGAAATTATGTAAACAGGCTTGACTTGCATCATCTGTACTGGTTGCAGAATCCAGCTTTTCTCGATGCAGAATTTTAATCTTTTGTTTTTAAAGCACCAAGTACTCCCAGCCCTGAAGACACGTAGCTAGACTATTCTGGAAGGAAGGACCGTTTCAGTAGGACCAGAACCAGTGACCAAAATGTTTTCATTCACAGATTAACAGCACAATCCTATGCGGTGCATTTACTTGGAAGTAATGCCCACTGTATTGAGTGGAGCTTTCTCCCAGGTGCATCGGATAGCAGTTATAATCTAGAAACTGGAAGTACGTTTTTCCTTAGGAGAATGGCCTCTTCTCCGCTCCCCCTTCTGACGGTTCTTTGTCTTTAAAGAGGGCTGGACAGCCCATCAAACAGAGGATGCCTTCGAAAGAGAGGACAGTCCTCTGGCAGCCATCCAAATAGAGGACTGCCCTCTGTAAGAGAGGATGCACGGCCACCCTACCACAGTGGTCTACATATTGATATTATGTCATACAACGGGGGGGGGGCATGGCGGTAGTTTTTTCAAGACTATTCTGAATGTTTATAAATCATCATCATCAGGCGATCACTCGTGACCGAGTAAGATTGTCTTCCGGGATAAAAGGAGGAAATTCTAAAGAAGATTGTGTAGACTCTAGCGATGGGTCTGTAAGTGACTGTGGAGGCCAATTCTAGATCCACACAGCTTCCCACAGTGAGGACACAGGTTACCAGATAGAAGATGGTCCTGTAAAGGATTCATTTGACGTGCTTTTCGCTTAGCACGTTTCTCCCTTTCACCTTGCACTCGGGCTTCTTCAAAGTCCATGGAACCTTTGTGAAAGGCCAACCTCCATTTAGATCGTTCATGGGCCAGAGCTTCCCAGTTTTCGATGTTTATATTGCATTTTTTTAGATTAGCCTTATGGACATCTTTAAACCTCTTATATTGACCACCGATATTCCGCTTTCCATCCTTGAGTTGGGAGTAAAGTAACTGCTTTGGGAGACGGCAGTCAGGCATTCGAACAACATGACCGGTCCACTGAAGTTGGCGTTGAAGGATCATTTTTTCAATGCTAGTAGTCTTTGCTTCTTCCAGTACACTGACATTTGTTCGCCTATCTTCCCAAGTAATTTGCAGGATTTTCCGGAGGCAACGTTGATGAAACCTTTCAAGGAGGTGGAAGTGACGTTTATAGATAGTCCATGTTTCGCAGGCATACAATAAAGTTGGTAATACAATGGCTTCATAAACCAGTGTTTTGGTCTTCTTACAAATATCCCGATCCTCGAACACTTTATGTTTCATTCGAGAAAATGCGGCACTTGCGGAGCTCAGACGATGCTGGATTTCACTGTCGATGTTAGCTGTAACAGAAAGATAGCTGCCAAGATAGAGAAAATGATCGACATTTTCCAGTATTGTCCCGCCAAGCTGGATAGATGGCATCACCAAAGGATTGGCTTGCACTTGCTGATGAAGCACTTTGGTTTTTTGATGTTAAGTGAGAGACCAAGTTTTTCGTATGCTTCTGCAAAAGCATTTAGGATAGTTTGGAGATCATCCTCTGAATGTGCGGAGACCACATTATCATCAGCATACTGAAGTTCCACAACGGAGGTTGTAATTACCTTGCTTTTTGCTTTCAGCCTGCTGAGATTAAAAAGCTTTCCATCTGTTCGATATATAATTCCCACACCGGTGGGAAGTTTCCCCTCGACAAGATGTAAAACCATGGCGATGAAAATGGCAAATAATGTTGGGGCGATAACACATCCCTGTTTAACACCTGATCCCACTTTAAATGGAGCACCATGAGAGCCGTTGTTGTCCAAAATGGTTGCCGTCATGTTGTCATGGAGAAGTCGCAAGATATTCACAAATTTATTGGGGCATCCAATTTTCATAAGGATAGTCCAGAGAGCTGTACGGTCTACAGTATATCAACGTTTTGGATGGAAAATGTCCTTGAGCTGCTTTTCTTCTTCTTTTTTTTTAATACTTTGTCTTCTGGCATGCTGAGGCAGAGAAAGACAAAGCATTGTTTGATGACCTACACACATACACACCCCACAAGTGGTGCTCATACACAGTCTGTTTAGCACTAAGGAGCGAGCCTCATCCTTCCTCCCCACCCTTGGCTTGAGTCTCCTCCTCTCGTTCTGACTTTCCATTTCTGTTATTGTGGGAGTGGGACATGCCTGCCGCGTGAGGGAAGGATGTTTCTCTGGTGCCGGCTCGGACTGCCAAAACGGCTAGAAATGCACCCGCTGTTTTTGGTGGTGGTGCTTCTGCTCTTCGTTTTAAGAGTTTTTGCTTCACCCGCAGCCAAGCAAAGGATCCTCTCTCCCTGGGCAAAATCGGAAGGGGAGCAAACTCACCCTTTCACTCCCCAGCTGCTCTTTGGTAACAGGAGAGGCAAGAGAAGATTGTCCTGCCCTGTGGCCATTCCAGGTATTTTCCAGAGGGTAGCCCTGTGGGTCTCTATTGCAGCAAAAACAACAAAGAGGGCTGCCACTGTAAGCGGCCGGCAATGCTGCGTGCTCTCAGAGGGGCAGCCTGAGAACATTCAGACCACGCTTCCAGTCCAAGAGTGCCCCTTATATGTCCTCCTCCACCACCACCCTAAAAGCGATTCCAGGACATGGAACCCCAACCACAACTACTTTATCACCAGTTTAGAAAAAGGGACAGTTTTGGATCTCTTGCCTGGTTGTAAGCAGGGATGTTGAAGAGTCCTTGGTTTCGAGTCACGAGTCGTTGGACCTGAGTCTCGAGTCCGAGTCCCAGTCCTTGGTCAAAAATGGTGACTCCCGAGTCCCGAGTCACTCCCAAAGCTGACTCCACGAGTCCCTATTAAAATCAATAGGTTTTTCCCCCCAACAAAATAAGGCTACTTCAGATGTGTGGCTTAAATAAATTCTAGGCACAAGTGTGCCTTTTTATTTCAAAACTCTGCAACTGATTTTGGCAAGAACAGACCAGGCAGACAAACCCAAAATAACCAGACAGGCAGAGGAGGCAGGGAACCCCAAAGCAGGCAGGCAGAGGCCTTTGTCTTGGACAATTCAAACTGTGGAACTGGTCAAGAACAGAGCAGGCAGGCAGAGGAGGCAGGGAACCCCAAACAGGCAGGCAGAGGCAGCCAAACCCAAAATGTCTGAAAGGTTGCATCTTAGGAAAATGATTTTAAAAAATAAACTTGCTGTACTTCCTAAAACTTATCCATGTTGCATTTGAGGAACATGATTTTTTCTAAATGTTTGCCCCCCATTCTGGAACGGTGAGGTCTCATCACAATTTCACCCTCACTCTTCGCCGGCGATCGCACTCCTCTCCACTCCTTCTGGCACAGCCCAGGGATGTTGAAGAGTCCTTGGTCTCGAGTCCCGAGTCGAGTCTCGAGTCCCATTAAAAATATTGGGACTCGAGTCGAGTCAAGGGGGGACTCCGTCCGACTCACGAGTCGAGTCCTCGAGTCCGAGTCCCCATCCCTGGTTGTAAGCATTCAATATGTATAGTTTTTCCTAGGTAGCGAGATGTTCAGTCTAGGATCAGTGAGCTTGTGATTATCTTTAATACTGGATTCAGGTTTCTCTATGTCAGAGAATTACTGGTGATTCTTGTTCTCCCCACCCCCACCTCCCAGGAAGGGGGTGTTTAAAGCACGGGCCATCCCGTGGTTGTGGAATATGGTTTTGTTGGTGGTGCTTCCCTATTTGGTTGGCTTCTGACATGAGCTGCACAAGATCAGGAGCCAGTGTGGCGTAGTGGTGAGAGTGTTGGACTGGGACTCGGGAGATCTGGGTTCTAGTCCCCACTCGGCCATGAAACTCACTGGGTGACTTTGGGCCAGTCACTGACTCTCAGCCTAACCTACCTCACAGGGTGGTTGGTTGTGAGGATAAAATGGAGAGGAGGAAGAGGATTATGTAAGCCGCCTTGGGTTCCTTTTAGGAAAAAAGATGGGGTATAAATATAATAAATATAAATAAATATCAGCACACATGAGTCCATCCTGCATAAGTGAACTGTGCTGTACTTACCTGCTTGTAACAGAAGTAGAGTCTTGCAACAGAAGTAGCATGTTTCGCAACCGAAGTTGCACAGTTCTGTGTTAACCCTGGTTTTAGAGCTCACTTAGCCCTGGAATGCACGGTGAATGCTGCCCTTACCTGTGTTGCTCCTTCCTCTGGAATTTCATTTTGCTTCTCTCTGCCTGAGGCAATTGAAGTCAAATACTTCTCAACAACGTTTTAATTGGTTCTTCCCCATCCCCACCAGGCCTACTGGGGCTAGCATCTTCCACGTTGTTGAATACGCCAAGCCCCAGGAGTAAATCTGCTTTTTGTGTCCAAAGAATCTTATATAAAGAGCTAATAATCGCTTGTCGCCTGTGAGCCCCAGCCATTTACCATTGGCTGAGATGCTCTGATGTCATGGACTGTTGGTGCGCATTCCATGGACAGCTGAGTCTCCTTTAAACTGTTTTTCTGCTGTTAATGGCTTTTTTAAAAATAAATTTTATTTAATTTTTGTAAACTAAATACAACACAATATAACAAAAGCACACAACTATACCTATATACACAAAATCATAAAGTGTACCCCCCGACCCTCCTAGGGACCAATAGCTATACTTCCATCCCATTAATCAATTACATTCCATATTCCAAAAACATAACATATCCTGACAAGGCATACTCCCCTTCCCCTTTGTTAATACATACTCTAATAATTGATTCCAAATATCCATAAAATTATTTTTCTTTAACTGTCCCTTTTTGCATTTGATATTACAGGTTAATTTATCGTTTAGGGCTATACCCCATACTTCCTTTTACCAATCAGTAATCAAAAAGACATGTTGTACTTTCCATTTTCTCGCTATCATTAGCTTAGCCGCAGTTAACAAGTTTACAATTAGTTCCTTCGTATTTTGGTCACAAATAACTTTCTCGATTATTGATAACAATGCTACTTTTGGACAGACCTCTCGATTAATAGCAGTAATTTCCGATATTTCTGTAAAAACCTCTTACCAAAAAACAGTACATATTTACAACTACACCACATATGAGCATATGTCCCTTTTTCCTGACATCCTCTCCAACAAAGTGCGGAGCAATTATTATCTTTTTTTTAAAAAAAATTACATTTGTTAATCGCCCATCTGGCCGGTCACCTGGACACCCTGGGCGATGTACAATTAAAACAATACAATAAAACATGACAATTAAAACAGTATAAAAATTCTTTTAAAATCCTAACCCACCCCATATTCCTGCCTGAAAAGCCATGTTTTTAAAGCCTGGTGGAAGTTCATCAGGAAGGGGGCATGGCGATGGTCATTGGGGAGGGAGTTCCATAACTTGGGGGCTGCCACCAAAAAGGCCCTCTTCCTAGTCCCCACCAGTTTGGCTGCTCTGGCCTATGGGACAAGGAGAAGGCCGTCCGTGGCCGACCTTGCTGAGCGGCCTACTTGATGTTGCTAGAGGCGCTCCTTGAGATAAGCTGGACCAGAGCCATATAGGGTTTTAAAGGTCAAAACCAACATCTTGAATGTGGCCCGGCAAGCAACTGGTAGCCAGTGCAACTCCTTGAGCACCGGAGTAATGTGATCTTGCCGGCGGCTGCCTTTAACCAGGCGAGCCGCCGCATTCTGTACTAGCTGTAGCTTCCGAACCGTCTTCCAGGGTAACCCCACGTAGAGTGCATTACAGTAGTCTAGGCGAGAGGAGACTACTTTTCCACTTCTTTGACCACTGATCTAACTGCAGTAAGTTTAACCATGATATTCTTCTTCTTCCAACAATTTCCATTATTTGCTCTCTAGTCTCCATCTTTTCCACCCAAACCATTAATCTGATAACCCTTTCTTTTCTTAATATGCCCTCCAAATCCAATCTTAAATTTTTGGGGAAATCATTTATAACCACCACTGGAATTAATGGAGATATCCCTGGTATAAATACTACTCCAAATCTCTAACATACTTCTTAAAAAGGGGTTGTTGATTCTTTTTATCATTTTATTATTATTTTAAAGAAATAAAATATTCTCCAAAGCATTTCGTAATTCTTGTGTTTCCAACTCCAACCACATTATTTCTTTAGGCCGTGCTAGAATATCCACAGTATGTCTTAATTGATTAGCTATATAGTACCACTTTAAATTTGGAAGACCAAGACCCCCTACTTTTTGCGCTTTGTACCATCTTGTCTTAGTAAACCTAGATTTTTTCCCCTCTATTACAATATATGTTGATAATTGTTTGCCATTCTTTAAGTTCCTTTTCTGATATCCTGATTGGTAACATCCTAAATAAAAAATTTATCTTGGGCAGAATCTTCATTTTTAATCAAAGCTATTCTACCGAACCACGAAAGTCCAATTTTTCTGTACTCATCTAATTTATTTTTAACCTCATTCTTTAGTTTCCTAAAAATTCTGTTCCCCTAATTTGTCTATATCTTTTGGAATAACTATTCCTAAATATAATCTTAACATTACCTTTTTTCCTACCCATTTCAGTCTCTTCTATTTTACTATAATTAAACAGCAGAATCTTAGACTTATCCCAATTTATCTGAAGCCCCGTTACTTCCCCAAACTCCTTCAGGTGATTCTCCAACCTATCCATATTTTCTATAGGATTTTCAATTGTTAAAAGAGTATCATCTGCAAAAAGGTTTATTTTAATCTTTTCCTCTATCCTGCATATATTCCTATCTTCTCCAATTACATTTGCTAAAATCTCCATCACTAATGCGAACGTTGATGGCTTTTTATACTGTATTCATACTGTATTTTTTATTGGATTGGGTGTTTGTTTGTTTTTTAATGCTTTGACTGTGCCCTGCTTTGATTATTTCTTTTAAAAGAAAAGCAATTTCTACATTAAACACGCACGCAAGCAGCTCAGGGGAAATTGTCTGCAACAGAATGCTGACAACAGAAGCGAACGGTGCAGCTGCTGTGTGGAAAGTGAAAGATCAGTTTGTCTGAATACCGGTAATTATTTCCCATGGGGCAAAGCGGTAGGAGGAGCTGTGTGGTCCAGGTGCCATGACTGAGGGAGGAGTTGAGCAGGGGGAGGGCACAGAGGCAGGTGGCTGAAGGACAGGTGGCCTGTGCAGGTGAGCGGCGGGAGGAAGATGGGGGGAGGAAGCAGAGGCCTCAGAGGAAGGAGGGCTCACGGAGAAAGAGGCGGCCGGGGGGGGGGGGGATCTTACCTTGGGTTTAGGAGCAAGAGGGATGATGCAGGGTGGCCGGGTGGCCGGCCAGATGGGCGATTCATAAATGTAATAATAAAAAAAATAAAATCAAGCAGTATAGAGTTCTGCAGGCTGAAAGACTGACTGTGAGGGAATTAACAGGGTCAGTAGATCCAAGAGCTGACTATTACACACCCACCCACCCCATTTATTTAATTTCTGTTCCACCCAATAGCCAAAGTTTTCTGTGCGGTTCACAAAAAAATAAAACCCAAAATTCTACATGAGAAAAACATCATATAAAATCTTTTAACACATTTAAAAAGAGACTCGGTTTAAAATACCTAAAAAGAATTAACAAGAAAATACCAGGACCTGATAAACAGCTGATATCAAAAGCCCCATCATGTGCCGTGGGTGGGTGGGTGTCTCTCTCACACACAGACACACACACACTTTTGGCAGGAGGTCTGTCAATGAAACTCACTTCCAAATTCTTGGAATGCCGACTGGATGATTTCAAAGCATCTGAGAGGAAACGAAATGTCCCTGTATTCTGTAGGAGAGCAAGACTTTATAAGCCTGCCATTGAACTGAGGGCTCCTTGGGGTTTGCATTTTGGGGGAAAGAAAATGTTTTGAATGGCAGAGAGATGCCTAGGGAGGTTCAGCGGCAACGGGGGGGGGGGGGGGCACAGCGTCACACCACTTCTCTGCCCGCTCCCCCTCCCCTGGCTGCAAGGGTGTGGATGGCTTCACTGAGGAAAAACCAGCTTGTCAGCGTGGTTCACTGCCTATGATAATTAATTACATCTGACGACAATTAATCACCCTGATGTGTTTTGTTTGCTTGCAAAGGGCAAGAACAAACAGAAGATAAATGTCCCTGGACAAACCTTAGTGAGGCTCGGCTGGACCCAGAGCAGCAGAATGTCCCCAGCGTGTAGCTTGGTGCTTCTTCCAGGCCCCTCGCACACACGAGCAGCTGACAAGGGATTGGGGTGCAGCCAGGTGCAGCCAGAAACTGCTGGCTGTACCTTGTTTCATTCTCTGATGCGCTCAGGATTGGCCTGGCTCTGAAAGCAACCCATGTTAAGGCACCAGACTGGATCAACGGTACGCAATTCAAAAGGTGTGTCCTGACGAAGAGACCACTGACAGAATAGGGACACAGTGCCTTCTGGTTGTTAGTACTAGGACCCTGCCATCTGGAAGCACCCTTGACGTGGCGTTGAAAAAATGATCCTTCAACACCAACTTCAATGGACCGGTCATGTTGTTCGAATGAATGTCTGACTGCTGTCTCCCAAAGCAGTTACTTTACTCCCAACTCAAGGATGGAAAGCGGAATATCGGTGGTCAATATAAGAGGTTTAAAGATGTTCTTAAGGCTAATCTAAAAAAATGCAATATAAACATAGAGAACTGGGAAGCTCTGGCCCATGAACGATCTACGGTAAATGGAGGTTGGCCTTTCACAAAGGTTCCATGGACTTTGAAGAAGCCCGAGTGCAAGGTGAAAGGGAGAAACGGGCTAAGCGAAAAGCACGTCAAACGAATCCTTTACAGGACCATCTTCCATCTGGTAACCTGTGTCCTCACTGTGGGAAGCTGTGTGGATCTAGAATTGGCCTCCACAGTCACCCATCGCTAGAGTCTACACAGTTTTTTTAGAATTTCCTTTTTAGAATTTTCTTTTTGTAATCTTATCGTGGAAGACAATCTTACTCGGTCACGAGTGATCGCCTATGTATGTACGACGTGGACACCTACACCTCAAAATTTAAACTGTGAGGGCGTGTTCGCATGACACGGGAACCGCGGGGGAGCAGAGGTACCCCGTGGTTCCTGTGTTGTGCGAACGCCGACCGGGGGTGCCCCCGTGGGACGGCTGCACGCGGGACGCACGCAAAGTGACCATGGTTGGTAGAGGGGTAAGCCCCTACCGTGCGTGGCCACCCTGCCATGCGAACAGCGGGTGGCCGTCCTGCGGGGGCCACACAGAGGCGGCAGCCCAGAGTGGCCGGAGCTGCCACCGCTCCATCCTGTAGGGCAAACGGCCCCTCTGGGCATCCTGGGGCCCGCCCCCTAGCGCTGGGAGGCCTGCACTGCGGTGCGGGGACTGCCGGCTCCACCGGGGTCTGCCCAGGCACGCGGGGCGCAGGTCGTCTGCGGTGCCCCGCCAGACCCTGCGGATCGCCCCGTGGTGCCTCCCCCGCCCACAGCCTGGGTCGTGCGAACCGGCCCTGAATGTGACAAAATAGGTAAGCGAGGCTGCAATTCTGTATCCACTGAACTGGGAGTGATTGCCACTGGACTCGGAGTAGGCAGGTAGGCTTGCCCTGTGAAAAGCTCATGTGCAGTGAGCTGTGCTATCTCGTGGTTCTTTGTTGAGTGGCCGCTTGGGTGTTCCCGGGTGGGGAGCTCCTAGCACAACCAGCCAGAAGGCCCTGTGCAGCGATTCCATCCTTTTCTCCTCAGTGGATTTTCTGTGGCAAGAAAAAAAGACAGAAGAGGTGTTTGAAAAACATGGGAGGGTTGTAAGTGGAAGATGATGTCTGGGGCCCATAAAATGGACATCAGGAAAAATGTCCTGACTGTCAGAGCAATACGCCAATAGAACCAACTACCGAGGGAGGTGGTGGACTCTCCCACTCTGGAGGCATTCAAGGTGAAGCTGGACCGCCATCTGTCAGGGATGCTTCTTTGACTTGGGTTCCTGCATTGAGCAGGGGGTTGGACTCGATGGCCTTGTAGGCCCCTTCCAACTCTACGTATTCTATGAAATTCCACGAATGAGGCAGGGAACAATAAAAGCCTTGCCTGGTTTGTTGGTGTGGAATGTGAAATGGCCCTAACAGTTGTACATGCAACGTGCAAAGTTGCAAACCCCGGTGTAAGCCATGTTCTGTGAGAACATAAGAGCACTGAAGCTGGATTGGACCAAGGGTCCATCCAGTCCAGCGTCCTGCCTCCCACAGGGGCCAATCAAATGCTCCAATGAGAAGCCCACAAGCAGGACATGAGCACAAGAGCACTCTCCTGCCCATGTTCCCCAGCAACTGGTGTACATAGGTATACGGTCTCTGATACTGGAGGTAGCATATAGTTGCCATGAACAACTTCCTCCTTCTCCTCCATGAATTTGTCTGATCCCCTTTTAAAGTCACCCAAGTTGGGGGCCATCCCTCAAAGCAAGGCAGGTCGGCAACTGCCCTTTTCTGCTGTGCCCCCCCCCCAGCAGCTGGCAGCCAATGGCAAACCACTGATGATGAGCATGGACATTCCATCTAGCCATAATTTCTAACAGCCATCATGGAGGAGCTCTGTTTGGCAGATCTCTACTGACTAACCCATGAAGCTGACAGGATGCTTGTGGGTTCCCCGTGGGCAGCCGGTTGGCCACTGTGTGGACAGAATGCTGGACGAGATGGACCCTTGGCCTGATCCAGCATTATGTTCTTATGATGGTCCTTGGGCCAGTCACATGCTCCTGTTTAACCTACCTCCAGAGGTTCTTGCAAGGATAAATTGCAATATGGTTTGTATCTTATTTATTTATTTATTATATTTATATCCCGCCTTTTTTCCTGCAAGGAACCCAAGGGGGCTTATATAATCAACCATCCTCCTCCTCTCCATTTTATCCTCACAACAACCCTGTGAGGTAGGTTAGGCTGAGAGTCAGTGACTGGCCCAAAGTCACCCAGTGAGTTTCATGCTGAGCGGGGACTAGAACCTGGATCTCCCGAGTCCCAGTCCAACACTCTCACCACTACGCCACACTGGTATACATTAGCAAGTACCGTTAGAAGTTACTATTAGGCTGTAGGAACATTGGAAACTCACCTGTACTGACCCAGACGAAGGGTCCACCTAACCCAGTATTGCTGACACTGACTGGCAGCAGCGGCTCTCCAGGATTTCAGGCAGGAGTTTTTCCAGCTCTAGCTGGGGATGCCGGGATTGAACCTCGGACCTTCTGGGCTGTATTTTTATTTTATTTTATTTATTTATTGTATTTATACCCCGCCTTTTTTCCTGCAAGGAACCCAAGGCAGCTTACATAATCCTCCTCCTCCTCTCAGTTTTATCCTCACAACAACCCTGTGAGGTAGGTTAAGCTGAGAGTCTGACTGGCCCAAAGTCACCCAGTGAGTTTCATGGCCGAGCGGGGACTAGAACCCGGATCTCCCGAGTCCCAGTCCAACACTCTCACCACTACGCCACACTGGCTCTACCACTGAGCCACAGCCCTTTCACAGGCTCATGCTGGCTCAGCTTGTCTGAGCGTGGAAAGCTAAGCAGGGACAGCCCTGGCTATTACTTGGATGGGAGACCCCTCCTCTAGTTTCCTGCATTGAGCAGGCGGTTGGGCTCGATGGCCTTGTAGGCCCCTTCCAGCTCTATAGACCCTATGATATCCTATGACCTCTGTCCGTTGCACAGCCTCCGGGGTGTCAGGCATGCTCTGCCCACAGACCTGTCCCCTTCCGTCTTTTAATTATCCCACAGTTTCAGCATTGCTTTAAAGAGGTGATAAAATATGTCCCAGACACCTGATGTTTATTAAAATGTCTTTTACAGTGCACTATAAACTGTTTAGATTACCCCAAATGAGAAGAATGCAGCCGTCAGGCTGGTGTTGTATCCAACAAGGGCTGGTGCACGAGCAGGGAACATAAATGGGTGGTGAGGGGGGCCATCGAGAGCGGTGTATTTCGGGCGATGGCTTTCTTTGTTGGATTTATCCTCCCCGACTCGTCCCCACCCTAAATTGCTCAGTGGTTGTTTTGTGCATGCTTTACTCGGCACTGGTTAGGCCTCATCTTGAGTCCTGCGTCCAGTTCTGGGCACCTCACTTTAAGAAGGACATAGACAAACTGGAGAGGGTTCAGAGGAGGGCAACAAGGATGATAAAGGGACTGGAAACAAGGCCCTATGAGGAGAGACTGAAAGAACTGGGCATGTTTAGCCTTCAGAAGAGGAGACTGAGGGGAGATATGATCGCACTCTTCCAGTATTTGAAGGGATGTCACACAGAGGAGGGCAAAGATCTCTTCTCGATCATCCCAGTTTGCAGGACACGGAATAATGGGCTCAAGTTACAGGAACCTAGATTCCACCTAAACACCAGGAAAAATGTCCTGACTGTCAGAGCAATAAGACAATGGAATCAACTACCTAGGGAGGTCGTGGGCTCTCCCACTCTGGAGGCATTCAAGGTGCAGCTGGACAGACATCTATCAGAGATGCTTTGACCTAGATTCCTGCATTGAGCAGGGGGTTGGACTCGATGGCCTTGTAGGCCCCTTCCAACTCTACTTTTCTATGATTCTATGATTCTATGCCTGTGCAACTAGCTAGCTAGTCTGACTGGATGGGTGGGTGGATGCATCAGAAGGACCCTGTGCCTGTGACTTGTGGGCTGTGTGGTGGTGAGGTTGTCTGCTGCATGCAAGAGGAATGGGAACTTCCACTGTCATTACCCCTGCCTGAAGCCCAGTGCCTCTGAGGGGAGAGGAAGGAAGCCGCACACAGGTGCAAGTCTTGAATCCAGCAGTTATCAAGTGGGGGGGGCGGGGGAGATGAAAAACCCAACCGTGCAATTCCAAGAGAAGGAAGCACACATGTGAGGAAAATGTGCAAGGTAGCGCATCACATGTTGGATGTGGGGGCAATGGCCACACATGGTAGAAATTAATAAAGTTATGTATTGTGTAGAGAAAGTGGAGAGAGGTTTTTCTCTCCCTCTTTGTTTGTTTGTTTGTTTAGTACGGCCTTCCCCAACCGGGTGCCCTCCAGAAGTGTTGGACTACAACTCCCAGCATGCCCCAGCCGCATATGGCCCTCGGCATAATTTCAAAAGCCCTCCGTGTGCAATCAGTTCAGATCTCTGGAAAGATCTCTCTGCACCTAAAATAGGATATTGTAGAGTTGGAAAAGGTGCGGAAAAGGGCAACTAAAATGATCAAGGGGCTGGAGCAACTCCTCCATGAGGAAAAGTAAGTTACAACGCCTGGAACTGTTTAGCTTAGAAAAAAGGGGAGAAAGGGGAGAGATGATAGAGGAGTGCAAAATTATGCATGGCAAGGAGAAAGTGGACAGGGAGACATTTTTCTCCCTCTCTCATAATACCAAAACCCAATGGGGTCATCCCATGAAGCTGACGGGTGGGAGATTCAGGACAGGTAAAAGGAAGGACTTCTTCACACAGTAGAGTTAAACAATGGAATTCACTTCCCCAAGATGTAGTGACTGAGGGCCACCAATTTGGACAGCTTTAAAAGGGGGTTGGACAAATTCCTGCAGGAGAAGGCTATCCATGGCTACTAGTCCTCATGGCTCTATGCCACTTCCAGTATCAGCGGCATTTTGCCTCTGTACCCCAGTTGCTGGGGAACATGGGCGGGAGGGTGCTGTTGCACTCATGTCCTGATTGTGGTTTTCCTGTGGGCAGCTGGTTGGCCAATGTGTGAATGGAATGCTGGACTAGTCCATCATGGCTCTTCTTATGTTCTGAAGAGCGATCGGTCCTTTCCTTGGCAGATAGCCATCTGCAGGAGAAGGAAAAGGGAGGGAGAGAAAAGGAGGTGGCAGAAAGAGGAAAAGGGTGGCCCACCCGCTTCCTGGTCCTGCCCCCCTGTGAACATGCAGCCCCCAGCAGGTCACCCATGAGGGCATGTGGCCCTTGACAGACATAAAGTTGCCCAGCCCTGGACTAAATGGACACATCTTGTTTTTCATCCTGCAACGTCCTTCTAATGGTTGCGGTGAGTCATCCGACTGAGCCCAGCTTGAGGCCAGGGCTAGGAGGGCCTTTGGTCTGATTCAGCAAGGCTGCGCTTTTGTATGTTGTTACCATGATGGAGGTGAGCAAAACAGGACCAAATGAGATGGCTTGAATGCTGACCGGCACGCAGGAGCATTATGGGCCACTGTGGAATGAACTGGGCCAGAGAGCTGCCTACTGATATCTGGGCCTACTGATATCTGGATGGCTTTTAAGTGGACCCATCCAACCAGGCACTGCTTTTCAGCCATCAGTATTGCAGGCAAATCGCCACATGCATGGATTTGCAATAAAGAAATAAACCCAATTGCAAACAGAATCAATTTGGGAGAAATCGTAAAATCAAACCCGCCTTATAAATAAAATGCAGGCAAGCTCAGAGCCACACATTTGCCTTAATCAATAAAGGGAGGTCAACACCAGGTCAGGCTTGGCAGCTTCAGCTCGTCATGGAGAGGAACGGGGATTGGGAAGCATCATTTCCCTGCCGAGTGCTGCAGAAGGCTTTTTGAGATGTTGCCTGGACTCCTGGCTGAGCTGGAACTGGCAAAGGGCCTTGCTGAACTATCGAATATGGCTTTTTGGGTTGTCCCAGGCTGGAAGAAAGGAGAATGGGGACCAGTTCAGGTAGTACTTTTTCCACACCCAACTCCAAGTTAACTGATGGACTTTAGTGCCATGGCGTCCTGTGTTGGCTACTAGTTTAAACAACATTAGGGGGGGGGGGTTCTTTAGACAGCCTTCCCCAACCTGGTGCCCTCCAGATGAGTTGGACTACAGCTCCCAGCATGCCCCAGCCAGCATGTATCTCACTGCCTGCCAGATACTCATTGCCGAATTATTTTAGGACAAAAGTGCACGAGATGCTAGCCAGCTGAAAGAGCCATCAGCCTCTGTACATGGATGCCAGGCTGGCTTCTTGCTTTTGGGGGCCCATGTGGGAGGTGGAATGCTGCGCCCCCCCCCCCCACGTAGATTATGCTACTCAGGTTTCAAAGACAGCATGTCACCATATACTAGCAGATAAATAACTGATAGGAATGCAGAAAGAAGTGCTGGCAAATCACAGCCATCAACCATAGTATATTCCAGCCTTCCCCAAGCTGGTGCCCCGCCCCAGATGTGTTGGACTCCAACTCCCAGCATGCCCCAGCCTGCATGGCTAGCTGGGGCATGCTGGGAGTTGGAGTCCAACACATCTGGAGGGCACCAGGTTGCAGAAGGCTGGGATATTTTGTGCCAGGGACTGGAACAACTGGAGCTCTCCCTGCCATTCAAGTACCCCCTTGTTCTAGGGGAGTTCATAAAGGTGTTTGCCTGGTTTTCCTGGAGTCTGGCACGCCTGGTGTGTGCTCGTGGAAGTGTTGCGGGCACTGATTGAGCAGTGCTTGTGCCGTCACTGACAGGTGAGACGCAGCCCCCTCCGCCGGCCCCAGTCCTTACTCTGCCCTATTTAAGCAAATTAGGCAATGTATCTCTGTGTGGTAATTTATTTGAACAGATTGTATTTGGCCAGTCAGCATGTTGCACTCGAAGAAGCAAAGAATCAGCAAAAAGAAAGCCACACGGGGAGCTAATGGGGAAGTGCAAGAAAGTGCCCCATTAAGTGGGAGAGAGAGAAGGAGAGAGAGAGAGAGCGGTTTTGCTTTATCTGATTAAACTTTTCCTTCTAATGACTTCCTCCTTCTGAAGAAGGGGGTGGGGAAACACCACCCTAGGATTTAATACATTTTCCTGGTCAAAATTAACAAGCAGAATGAAAACCAAATAAAGGAAACTAAAATTATGTCATTTGCAGCACACCCCTAGTAAGTCCCATTGAATTCAGGTAAGTGTACCCAGGACAGCAGCCTTAAAGATGCCCTGTGCAGAACAGCTCTTCCCCAGCTGTAAGAACACAAGAGCCACGCGGAATCGGAATCGTTCTGCATCAGCTTCATGTTAAGAAGGACCCCTTAGACTGAGAAGAAGCACCTTGGCAGGTGACTGGAATCTGGCTAGAAGGAGCTGAGGATCCATGGCTGACTTGGTGTTTTTATGTAGACTGAGATGGCCTGTGGCTTACGCTGGCTCAGCTTGTCTGAGCATGGAAAGCTAAGCAGGGTCAGGCCTGGTTGTTACTTGGATGGGAGACCCCTCCTCTAGTTTCCTGCATTGAGCAGGGGGTTGGACTCGATAGCCTTGTAGGCTCCTTCCAACTCTATGATCTATGAAATCTTATGTTGTTCAGCTGGTGCCTTCCCTCAGTGCAGCCCTGCCCAAGCCACCAAAAAATGCCCCATAAGGAATGGGTGCTTAAGGGTACAATCCTATGCATGTTTAGACAGAAGAAGCCCTACAACTCTCAGCATCCCGCAGCCAGCAAGTTTGGTGGTAAGGCCCAGAGATATGCCATGCTATTAAAAAAAAAAAAAAAAGATGGATGGGTTTGTGAAACTCAGCATTGCCTTTTCCTCTCTGGTGATTGTTCATATCTCAGTTAAAAATACACACAATCCCAGTGACCTTAAAACTGGGAGATTCGTCAATCGAAAGTGCACCAGCGGTGTGTCATTGTATGTTTAATTTTTCATGTGGTGTCTCATCTGATAAGCTGCTGGGGAGACAGCCTGACTGTCTGCTCCTCCAGCACACTTGGGAAAAAAAGGGGGGGGAAAGGGATATCTGAGAATCCCCGGTTGCTGCTGTGGTCTGCGGATCGTCATGTTGTAGGAGAACTGCCTGCACCTTCAGCAGGAATCGTACACCAAGGAATCTTCTATTACCACCATGACCCTCTTTTTCAAAATCTCCAAGGAAGGAGCTTCTACAGCTTCCTTGGATGCTTGCATATTAGATATGAATCACCCTTACATCAGCATGGCCAGAGAGCTTTCCCAGTTCTGCAGCCTGAAGTTCTTTAAACTGCAAATGCCCAGAATTGGACTGCATGGCCGGCCATTTGCTGGTATGAATGTGCTGCATTTCAGTCGCAAAGCTCAGAAGACCTCACAGACGATGCTATGCGCTATGCGCTCTCTTTTGATACGATGCCCAACTTCATTCTTTAGCGTGGTGCTTAGAATTTCCAAGTGGGCGTCTCCTGGTGTTGGTAGGCAGGTCCTGTGAGAGAGCTATTTTTGGCTCTAGCTATAGGACACACTGGGCAGGTTGGCACATCGCAACAACCCACACTACGAATAAGCTACACAGGGTGGGTTGTTCGTGAAACAACCCACAATGTGTCCAACAGATGATCAGGCTCACCGTGGGTTGCCCCCTACTCCTTCCCCCTCGGTCCTCCTGCAGGTATCCCAGGGGACTCCGTGGCAGGACCCGTCTTGTCTGCCTTCCCTGCCGTGATTGCAAGCCCTTTTGTACTCACCGCGGCTTCCCCCCTCTTTTTCAGAGAGCACTTTTCGCAGTCTCTGAGTTGACAGTCGGTGACAGACCCTTCAAAGTGCCCAAGCAGCACATTGGAGGGGCTGTCACTGGTTCGTCATTCCCTTTTAGAATTTTTTAGCACTAGAAATTTGCACAAATGTTTTCGAACATTTTTTAAAATTATTTTTTAGTCAGACTTGTGTGGGCCCCAAATGGACAGCCTCGCCTGGGCAATGTCCCAAGGGGTGTCTCCTGTCAAAGTGCAGCATGCACCCACTATGGACATTGACTCAGAGAGGCTGCAAAGAGCTTTATTTTTCACTTCGCTTTCTCTTGACAGTTTTATTTTTCACTTTGCTTTCTCTTGACAGCTTTATTTTTCATGTTGCTTTCTCTTGATAGCTGTCAAAGGGTGAGCTGTCAAGAGAAACCAAAGCTGTGTGTGAACTCTGCTCAGAAAAGGGGGTGGCCAGTAGATTGACCCTTTCACAGTGAGGTTCTCTAGGTTTTTTGGGAGATGGGGGAACCTGACTCTTGTCAGGTTCCTCTCCCTCTCCACCCTTTCCTGAGGCTCTAGATGCTTCAGAAAGTGGAAAACTGTGAGCCAACCCTTTTATGGGAGCATGGCAGTTTGACAGCAATGGTTAACACACCCAGTATCTGGGTGTGTTAACCATTCTGGTTGTGTTACACCTGTTTGGGGTCTTCCTTGTTGGGAAGTAATTGCAGCCTCATAAAAAACAATTTAGAAATCCAGGAGTTTAGTGTAGCTGAGTTTGGGCAGAAGTGTGTCTACCAAGGACAAGAGTTCATGATCTTTCTAACTCAGGTCTTGTTAATGTTTGGGGGGTGGGGTGGGGCGAGTTTATAAACGTCTTAAAAAATTACCCTGACAACGTGTGCAGATAAAGTTCACTATTATTATGCCCATATTGCAGGAGGCAGAGCTGAGAAAGTGTGGGTTACGCAAGTCCTGCAAAGTAGCCCAGTGTTGTTATTCCCATTTTGCAAGTGGGGAAGACCACTCTGCCGTCCCGTGTTGGTGTCCCGTCTCCTGGTGTGGTGGTGTTTTAGGGAAATGCAGGTGGGGCTGTGAAACTGATTGTAGCAGCAGTGCAGTTTATTCAGGGCTGGAGGGGGTCTGTCTGTCTGTGTATCACTTTCGGAGCACCTGCCACGTTTAGCTCGTTCAGGAGGCCTGAGTGGAGCCTTGGAGCTGAGGCGGCGTGCCACACAGCTCCTCAGAGGTGAGTGTTTTCTCATGTATTGCAGTAATAAATAGCCCTGCTGCGAAGGGACCTGGATCTATTGTGTGTTGCCCACAGAGCAGGGCCCAGGAGTGGACAGCAAGCTGAGGAGGTCACCCCCCAGTATTAACTTTGCCCTTTACTCCTCTAATGGCCACTGGCCCAAGAGCCATTTCAGGACAGAGAGGAGTCAGGGGAAGAACTGAGGGTTTCAACCACAGATGGAAATACGTTGTTCAGGCACCAGGTCTCCAAAACAGGGGTGGGGTGTGTGTGACCTGGTATACAAATTCCTCTGAGACCAGGTCTGCCTATCTTGGTAGACCTGGTGTCCAGGCCTTGTCACTGTTCAGTCACCAAATCTACCAGAAATGGTGGATCTATTCTCTGATGCTGTTAGGGCTTTTTAAAAATGTGCAACCAGACACAAAAAGTTCAGTTCCAGGAAAACTATGCAATTCCAAAAGAACATTGTTGCAGTTCAGAACTCAGACCTTGTGAAAGCTGTATTATTAGCTGCTGCAAAAAGTGGCTGATGACAATGTGAAAAGTAAAGCGAGTGGTCCAGGCTCCTCTAGAACCTTAAACTGTGGTCAAGCATACCCATTTTGCTTCCCACTGCCAAAGACACTCTCCACGGACCCGACGGCTACTCTCCAGAGCTGGCTTCCCCAACCGGGTGCCCTCCAGATGTTTTGGACTTCAATGCCTATCAGCCCCAGCCAGCATGGCCAATGGTCAGGAAAGCTGGGAGTTATAGTCCAAAACATCTGGAAGGCACCTGGTCGGGGAAGCCAGCTCGGGAGAGTGTTCCCCAGTGTTTCCAAGAAGAAGGAAATCATTCTAGTACGAGTCAGGTGAAGTTGACAGTGTTCAAGGTGTGGCTGGACAGCTGTCAGCCGGGGATGCTTTCACTTGGATTCCTGCGCTGAGCAGGGGGTTGGACTCGATGGCCTTGTAGGCCCCTTCCAGCTCTACTATGATACGGGCAGCGATGCCATAAAATATCTGATATAATAGGCAATCACTTGTGACCGAGTAAGATTGTCTTCCGGCATAAATTTACAAAAAGAAAACTATAAAAAGAGGAAATGCCAAAAAAAACGGTGTAGACTCTAGCGATGTGTCCGTAAGTGACTGTGGAGGCCAATTCTAGATCCACACAGCTTCCCACAGTGAGGACACAGGTTACCAGATGGAAGATGGTCCTGTAAAGGATTCATTTGACGTGCTTTTCGCTTAGCACGCTTCTCCCTTGCACCTTGCACTTGGGCTTCTTCAAAGTCCATAGAACCTTTGTGAAAGGCCAACCTCCAGTTAGAACGTTGATGGGCCAGAGCTTCCCAGTTCTCGATGTGATCTGATATGAAGTTCTTATGACAGCTGCACTGTGTTTGTGCATTTGGTTTTTTCCCCTCTTGTTCCTAGGTGGGTTCATGATGCTTCTTGAGTATGATGCTCTTCTGCAATTAGTGCTGCTAAATTCCCAGGATCTTCTAGTACTCTGTATAGGTATCTACACAGGAACCAGCAAACTGCTGCTTCCCTCACCCCTGGGGAAACTTCCTGTGGACGCCCATCAAGAGAGGTGATATGTTCTCCTGTATTTCAACCACAGGGCTCATCCTGAGGCCACAGATCTAATAACTCGGAAGGAGCAGACTTATTCGAAGCTGTAACGAGCTCTAGTGACAGTTGCCAGCTGAGAGCATCTTGGCTCCAGTGGCATCCTGCCACGGAAGCCATTAAGGACTCTGCTCTTCTTTCCTGGAAGCAGATGCCCTGCCGCTATTCAAACTGATGCAAACACTGTCAGGGAGAAAGCTCCAGGTGGCACATCAGGAGCTGTGAGTGCAGGGAGCCGGAGGTCACCAGGCCGTAAGTTCTTCTTCCCCTGGCCTTTCCCACGTGTTTTTAATTCCACAGCAGAGTAGTCCTTGTGGCATGCGGGGTGTGTGTGTGTGTGTCGCGGAGCTCCACCCAAGGAGGGGATTCCTCGTGGCTTCAGTGCTGGGGTGCCTACAACTGGAATCATGGGAAAGCTCACTCATTGCTAAATAAAGGAATCATAGAATCATAGAAAAGTAGAGTTGGAAGGGGCCTACAAGGCCATCGAGTCCAACCCCCTGCTCAATGCAGGAATCCAGGTCAAAGCATCTCTGACAGATGTCTGTCCAGCCGCACCTTGAATGCCTCCAGACTGGGAGAGCCCACCACCTCCCTAGGTAGTTGATTCCATTGTCTTATTGCTCTGACAGTCAGGAAATTTTTCCTGATGTTTAGGTGGAATCTAGGTTCCTGAAACTTGAGCCCATTATTCCGTGTCCTGCAAACTGGGATGATTGAGAAGAGATCCTGGCCCTCCTCTGTGTGACATCCCTTCAAATACTGGAAGAGTGCGATCATATCTCCCCTCAGTCTCCTCTTCTGAAGGCTAAACATGCCCAGTTCTTTCAGCCTCTCCTCATAGGGCCTTGTTTCCAATCCCTTTATCACCCTTGTTGCCCTCCTCTGAACCCTCTCCAGTTTGTCTACGTCCTTCTTAAAGTGAGGTGCCCAGAACTGGACGCAGTACTCAAGATGAGGCCTAACCAGTGCCGAGTAAAGGGGAATTATCACTTCCCGCGATTTGGAAGCTATACTTCTATTAATACAGCCCAAAATTGCATTTGCCTTCTTTGCAGCCACGTCGCATTGCTGGCTCATATTCAGTTTGTGATCTACCACAATTTCAAGATCCTTCTCACTTGTAGTATTGTTGAGCCAAGTGTCCCCCATTCTGTAACTCTGCATTTGGTTTCCTCTCCCTAGGTGCTACTAAGTGAATTGCTCAGAGCTAGTCAAAGTTTGCCTGCATTTCGTGGAACAGAGGAAAGGAATGCTTTGATTCAAGAGCAAGTGCGGTGCAAAAGTTAGAGCGTTTGGCTTAAACCCTTTACTGAGCTCCTTGGGGAATGGCTGGCTGGATAGCTTGGAAAACAGATTGCATTCAGCTAGAGGAGCAACCAGGTAGCACCGAATCAAGTGATATCTAGAGCTTTTCTACATGAGGCATTTATTGAGTGCACATCATTCCCTACTCATGGTTATTTATGGGTACTTCAGATGGCATTGTGACCCTCCAGTTTAACTTCTGTTTTTAAACAGCACTTTTGGCAAGTCTTTTTTAGAGGGAAAATGCGGTATTATTTGTGAAAGCAAAAGAAAACGCCTTTTCCACTTGTGTAACTGCACTATTCCATTATACCATAGTGCCACCTAGGGGTTATGTAGTGGAAAAGCAGGAAAGGAAATACTCCTCATGTAGTACTAGGATCTCAATTCTGTGAGGAAACTGAAAGTAGATACAGCAGATTAACAACCTCATGTAGAAAAGCTCCTAGAGGAAGTTATTGGTGCAAAATGGGATCTGCCATCCTAGCAGGAAGCCCCGAGCCTTCTGCAGGAGCTGTGCAGGTGAACGGGAGCTTCGTTTGGAACAAAATATCCCCGGGTGCAGCACTCAGCCTAGCTTGCCATGTGCTGGTTTTCCTGTTTTGACTATAAATGCTCAATGCAGGAATCCAGGTCAAAGCATCCCCGACAGATGTCTGTCCAGCTGCACCTTGAACGCCTCCAGAGTGGGAGAGCCCACCACCTCCCTAGGTAGCTGGTTCCATTGCCTTATTGCTCTGACAGGAATTTTTTCCTGATGTTTAGGTGGAATCTGGGTTCCTGTAACTTTAGCCTAAAGAGAGAGAGAGAGAGAGTTTGTCAGCCCTAAACTTGCCTCAAGGAGAAGCCAAATGAGATTTCAGTGGGGTCTGCAGCAGAAGAGAGCTCCCTCACCCTGGGGATTGTGTCCCAATCAGATGTCCAGAAACTTGCCAGGCAGGCTCTCTTGTTGGGCTGGGAGGGATTCCTGGAGATGCTTTTGCAGAGATGATTCTCTCCAGGGAGCTGACGCCGCCTCCTCCTCCTCCTCCTCCTGCTCCCATGCATTCTTCTGACCTTGACTGGGCTCCTGCTGGTGACTCCTTTGAGGACACATGGATGCATCAGAGACAGAGGGCCCGACTCAATGTCACACACACACACACCCCGCCATCCCTGTAGCCTACCCATCAGTTACTGTTCCATTTATAGAGAGATGTCAGTTGGGAGAAGGTCATTAGAGTAATTGTCTATGATTGTCACTCAGGCAAATGAGGAGGAGGAGGAGGAGGAGGAGGAGGAGGAGGAGGAGTTTTAATTACGACCACTGGAGGGGTGTCACCCTCCCCACCCTCTTAAAGGGGGCACACGAGGCTTCCATCCACAGCTTTGAGCTCAGCTTTCCTCTGGAGCTTGTCCCTCATTCGACTCCAACATGGCACTCAGAATTGCTTGTTGTATGGCAGTGTTCTCCAACCTTGGGTCCCCAGATGTTTTTGGCCTACAACTCCCAGCATGCCCCAGCCAGCTACGCTGGCTGGGGCATGCTGGGAGTTGTAGGCCAAAAACATCTGGGGACCCAAGGTTGGGGAACACTGTTGTATGGGAAGCCCTGGAGGGAGAGAGAGAGACGGTGCGAAAAGTTGCTCAGGAGTCTGATACGACCCGACGATCCCTCCCATATCAAGCATATGAATGCTGGGGGGCGAGGGGAGCATCCAGAGTCGGCATGGTTGGACACCTGCTGCAGGCCCACACCCCTGCAGGGGGCCCACTGACAGGAGTCCCCGAACCCGCTCCCCCCTTCACCTTTGTAACCCCCTTGTTCTCCCGCCTCTCGCTCTGGCCCAGACGGATGTGAAGATGCCGCTGCCCCGTATCTCTCTGCCTGGCAAGCAAGGAGGCGGCAGCAAAGTGGAGGAGGAAGAGCGGCGGGGGACAACACTGGTGAGGAAGATGGCCCCTGGAGGGAGAGGGGCCCGTTGAGGCTGCCTCGGCCAAGGCCCCCCCCCAAAACCTGCAGCCAGCGCTGCGTATGACACCGCCTCCAGCCGAGTCAGTCCCTCGGTCCTCTTCCTGCTCCTCGTTCCTCCTGTCTGCTTCTAGAAGCGCCCTGGGGCGGCCTTCGCCAGCGCGTGCGCAGGGCCAAACTCCCGCTCACCGTATCCGTCTGGGCCTTCCGGCACGCATAGCACAGGGCCCGTCCTTTCTTAACCAAAGGCAGCCGAGGAGCACACACACACACACCCCGGAGGCCCCGGAACAGGACAACGGCAGAGGGAGCTGTGTGTGCCTTTTGCCCCTTTCCTGCATGCCATGTCCCCACCAAAACTCCTGTACCCATTTGTAGCCTTGAAGCAGGGTCAGGCCTGGTTATTACTTGGATGGGAGACCCCTCCTCTAGTTTCCTGCATTGAGCAGGGGGTTGGACTCGATAGCCTTGTAGGCTCCTTCCAACTCTATGATCTATGAAATAAGAAAAAAAAAATGTTTACGGTCAGATAGCAACTTGGAAAGGGGGTGCAGTTTTCAGCGGGGAAATGGCTTGCGAGAGGAAGAGATTGCGCTTGCGCCCTCCCCTCGCCATACTGCCGCCCCAGTTCAGATAGCCCCCCACCCCCACCCAGGCGCTGTTTTTCGCTGAGAAATGACATGGCCTGTGCTAAGCACTCTAGGAGAAACACACTGCTGGCATACAGAGAAGTTTGCAGCTAGATGTCTTTAAACGGGATTAGACAAATTCCTGGGGGAAGGGGAGGTGGAGGAGGGGTATCCTCAGTTCCTATTAGCTGTCAGAGCTAAATAGAACCATCATGTTCCGAGGCAGTCGGTACCTCTAAATTTCAGGGCTGCGTGTGCAGTAATGTGGTGCATTTGTGCTGTGCTTGCTTACGGGTATTCCAGAAGCATCTGGCTGCCCACTGTTGGAAGCAAGATGCTGGGTAGATGGACTCTTGAGCTGATCTAGCAGGGCGGTTCTCCCCAGCAACTAGACTAGACGTGTGCATGCATGTGTGAATCCAACATCTTTGTTGCTCACTTCATGGATGTGATAAAGTAGCCTGTAGTTTACAAGCAATCAAGCCTCAATAAACTTGTTAATTTTCACCGTTTTAGAAATGTACTAGATTTCCAGATGGGATTACACATCAGAACTGTAATGTCCAGTTCAAAGAACGGTGACATTGGGATGAGGCTGGCAAAGGAAATTGCATTTTTGTTTGATGGGGTTTTGTAAGCAGGATATTGGAAAGGACATTCATTTCTTGTGGAATCCGAAATCTGCAGTGCTAGAATATCAGAGTAAGGCTGCAGGTAGCAATGACAAGCACATTTGCTAGGGAGCAGGTCACATTGAACTCACTCGGATTTACTTCTGAGTAAGCATGTATAGAATTGTGTTGTAACAGGTGAAGAAAGTGACAAATAATACATAGATGTTTATGGTTAATAATAAGGTTTGGTGAACTTGTGGGGTGGATGAATAAGAAGAAAAATGTTTAACAATAGAAAAAAGAAATTTATTTGTAAACTACGGAGTAGCGTATATAATGTTACTTATACTTTGGGAAAAATCGAAAGTCCATTAAAAAAAAAGGAAGTGACAAATTGTGAAGGACCGCTGCAGGTCCTTTCCTGCAAGATAGGGAGCTACGCAGCTATTTTGACAGCTCTAGAGTTCCCACTTGCAATCCCCGGTTCACTTCAGGTCACTTACACTGAATTGAAGCACTGAGTCAAAGCGAACCTACACCTTAGGCAAAAGTGAAACAAGTTTATTGGCAGGGGTAAACATACAAATTGAAAAGGGAAGATAAGGGAGTGAAATTGACAAAGGGAAAGTGAAGCTTGTTACGCACAAGCAGAACTATAAAACAATAAAGAACCTATGCTATTCTCAGCTAACATCGAAGATTCTACCCTAGTCTAATAGTAAGTGGGACGGACTTACAGCAAAGTACCCAGGCGGTCTGCTTGGGGGTTGAGTGTCTGGGCTGGCCTGAGCCGATGACCCACTCTGTGCTTCCCTGCACCTTGTTCCCAATGACCCCTAGAAGCCTTGGCTGCTTCTTTTACCCCCTTGCTCACCCCCCTCTCGATCCCCTGACCCCTCCCTCTGCTGACAGGATGAACTGGTCCGGCCAGGCAGGAGGGGAGCTGAAGTTTTGGGCCCACCTTGCCCATGGCCCCTCAAGGGTGCTCGGAAGGGCGATTGAGGGTACTTGACAACCCATTGAGGGTGCTTGGGGGAAACCATCTGAATGTCAGTGTGTGCTTCGGACTGAGCTCTCCTGCCCTGGCCAGGGATTATGCAGATGGAATGTGGGGCAACGTGTGTACTCTGTCAGGCTTTCTCTCCACACAAATAATATGAAAGTGTGATTTTTCTATAATTTTTTTTGGTTGAAATACAATATTTTATTGCTGCTTTATAAATGGCTTTTTGCTGATTTTAGCAGTTTGATTTGTTGCTTGGTTTTAGATTTGTCTTGTACCTGGGAAGCTTGCTTGTATGCTGCCTTGCGGGCTCTGCTGGCATCATAATGCAGGACATAAATATAACAAGTAGTCATGATAATTCCCTATTCCATCTTGTTCCTCTCTAAAAGTTGCACGATTTCAGAACAGCTAGGAACAAGTTGGAAAAAGCAACTTGCGGGTGTGTGTGTGTGTGTGTGATGTGGTGGGAAATAGCCCTGGAGAGTGTGCCCTTCAATGTGAAATCTTATCGAGTGGTGCCTAATGGAGCATCAGTTGCAGGAATAATCTGGGATAAGAGGCTCAGTGATGCTTTAAAACTAGGAGAAGATTTTGAGGCTCAGTAATTTACCTGTACTTGCCAACATGCTTTTGGAGCTAGATGAGTGGTGGAACGCTCATGCCTGCACCTTTAGAAATGCTTTGCTGCCCTCTGGTGGCCCTGCGAGGGTTTCAGTGGCAACATCACTATTTGCTGTGAAAAGCAAGTTCGTAGGGCGAGAGCGTTTGTAGATACGCAGGCGCAACCTGCGAGCTGCTGACACAGGGCATGAGAGCAAGAGGACACATCATGCCAACAAGCAGACAAAAGGAAAAGTTGAATTCTTAGTGATCACCAATGAAAAGAGTTCTTTAATCTCGGTACACCTCCCAGAGACCTCTGGCTGTTGGATGGTTATAGAAATGTAATAGATGAATGCAATCAGGCGAATGGCACTCTAAACAGGCATATATTCCGAGCACCAGTTCTGGGTACTAAGCAAATAGAAACGAGCACCATGAATAACGGAGAGACTTTCTGTAGCAAATGGGTCACCTGAAATCTTTCCCAGCCCCCCCGAGAAACGCCATCAGATCTGCTCGTGAATCTCAGTTCTGTTCTCAATCTTCTGTTCATGACCGTCCTTTAAGGGTGCAATCCTATCAGGCTATTTTAAAGCAGTGTTCTCCAACCTTGGGCCCCCAGATGTTTTTGGCCTACAACTCCCAGCATGCCTCAGCCAGCTACAACTCCCAGCATGCCCCAGGGTAGCAACTCTTGTGTCAGGCAGAGGGAGACTGAAATGCTCCTTCTCACGTACACGTGTTCCTCTTGGCTCCCGTGTTTCATGTCCAGGTTGTCCATTGGCTCGCTATAAAGTCATTCATCCAGCCCAGCCCTTGACATTAGGCCGTCTGCCCTAAGGGGTGTGTGTGTCCCCCCCCCTGCAGTAGCTTCTCCTGCCCTGCCCCCAGCGCCTCACTTGTGAGATCTTGTGGCCTGTTCAAGAGTACCAGGTGAGCTTTCATGGGGGGGGGGGACAGGGATCTGAAGCCCCGCATGCCTCTTTCCACGCATTCTGCTTTGAAATGCAGTCTGATTCATTTCACCTGACGTGGTCAAGTGTTGTTCTGACAGGGCGCGCATTCCCCGTGATAGCAGCAGCGTGCCGTCCGGCGGAGCCGCTCCAGATGGGTGGGAGGTTTGTTGCAACGGGGAGTATTCTGCCTGGAGGGTGTGCGCGGAGGTCCACCTGCCGCCCCATCTGCCGAGAAGGCCCCCTGACGGAGCACGTGGGCTTCTGGGACATTGGAGGGTTGGCTACTGCCTGGGGCCGATGCTTCTGAGAAGAAGGATGAATCCCCAAGAAGGAACGGAACGTCAGTAGGAAAAGAGAGCGGCCAGGAGAGCAACATCGGGGGAGCGGGCGAGCGGCCTCCTGCTGAGTCAGACCCCGCTTGGTCCATTTGGGCCAGTATTGTCCACACTGGCTGGCAGCAGTGGCTCTCCGGGGGTTCCAGGCAGGGGATCTTGCCCTGCCCTGCCTGGAGATGCTGCCACCTTCTGCATGCAAAGCGGGGGAGGGTGGCTCCGCCATTGAGCTAAGGCCCCAGGGCAAAGAGACTTCCTCTGGATCTGTCCAAGGTGGGACAGAGAAGAAGTGAGTACACAACCCTTTGCCAGAAGGTTATTGCCAGACATTTTTGCTGGATACTTGCTTGATAAAATCATTCACACCTCCAGTTTGGCTTAGATGCCACAATTAAGACATGGTCTCTCTTGGCAGCATCAGAGGTCCCTTTTTTTGTTGTATCTGCTTGTACCAAGGCTGGACTTGCATCCCTGAGGATGTTGACAGAATGCCTGGGATCGTGAAGGCCTCCAGATGCTGCCCAGGCTGTTCTCCTCCCAGGCTGGCTTTGTGAAACTACTTGAAGCTGCCCTGGTCAGTTTATTTATTTGTTTCATTTCTGTACTATCCCAATAGCTGAAGCTCTCTGGGCAGCTCACAAGAATTAAACCAATAAAATGCAAGTGTGATGAGATACAATATGAAAGTTTAAAAGTTTAATACAGCCTTGCTCAATCTGCTGTCCAGGTGCTGCTCACTGTTGATGGTGCCCGTCAAGGACCCTGGGCTCTTCTTTATACCGTAAGAGCACAAGAAGAGCCATGCTGGATCAGACCCCATAGCATAGCTGGCTGGGGAATTCTGGGAGTTGTGGTCCAACAGAGCTGGAGGACCCCAGGTTGGGGAACACTGGGCTAGAAGGTCCAATGGTCCAGCACACGAGAAGGCAGCTTCACAGTGTACCATCAAGAGTTGGACTTAGGACTTCGGTGTGATGATGAACACAACCAGTGGTGTAGGAGAGCCAGGAACTGCAGGGACTTTTTTTTTTTTTTTTAATGATCAGGGACACTGATGTCGTTTGCCACACGCGCCCCCCACTTCCCTGTCTGCTTAAGCTTAACTGCAATTCTTATAGTAGCTGAGGGAAAATGAATGTCCCCAGCAACAATATATAGTTCTCTCTTGTAATGCAAAGTATTCAGTCTGGAATGGGTAATTAAGACTCATTAGCAATTCAAAAGACCTGCTCCTGTGGGAGATGAAAACTGCTAGAACTGGTTCCTTGATGTGGGTCAACACAGCTGCCTGGATTTTTGGACTCTCCTTGGGGGCGTGGCGATGGGGACGGTCAAGATGAAGGCACCCGCACTTCAAAATTTCCCACTCCACCACTGAACACAACCATGGAGAGAGTCTCTTCTAAGTTATGTATTTATTACATAGAATAAAGAGGAGATCTGGTGCCCTCCAGATGTGTTGGACTACAACTCCTATCATCATGGCCATTGGGGAAGGCTGCTCTGAAGCATGGAGAGGGACAATGGGTTCATTTTTTTGTTGGGGTTTCAGTGCTGCTGCTGTGAGGTTTGTGGGAATAATCACATGATTTCATGGAGGGTGCCGTCTTGCAGCTTCTCCAGGTGATGTGGATCTTTCTTTGCCTCTTGTGATCAGAACATTGTATCAAAGTGACAGGGGACAGATGAGCCAGGAGGGATCATCAGAGGCAAAGCCAATATGCCTGGGGAAAAAGTGAAAAGCAAAATGCTCACAGGGAAGAACAGGGAAGGTTGGCTATGGTGCATGAAAAGGGAGATTACTTTAGAAGCTTCAAGGCTCTTTTGTTTTCCCAGGGCAGCTTATCTGCTGATGCATCCTGCAGTACATGGGGAACCCAAGCTGCCTCTCTTAATAGCCCCAAATGCTTAAACATGCCTTTTGCCAGGGAAAGCTATGCACACGGCTCTGAGGGTTTAAATCTAGGTTAAAAACATCTTCAGGCATGCAAAGTGGCAAAGGAGGGGATTTGTGGAGCATTTTTATTCACCACCTGCAAACAGCTGGGTGTAGTTTTCTCTGCAGTCATGGAAACTCCATCGTTAGTGGCACTATACTGGAGAGTACCAGCAGCTGGAGACAAAAAACTGATCAGAGTGGTTCTGATGGCCTGCTTCTAAGCGAAGCCAAAACAAGAGTGGAAGGATCTGAACAGTTGCAAGGAAACAATTTATTGAAATGAAATGGGTTCAGGTGCAAAATCCTTCTTCAGGGATGCCTCTTCTTGTTTGATGAAGTTTTATTTATTTATTTATTTATTTATTTATTACATTTATACCCCGCCTTTTTTCCTGCAAGGAACCCAAGGCGGTTTACAGAATCCTCCTCCTCTCCGTTTTATCCTCACAACAACCCTGTGAGGTAGGTTAGGCTGAGAGTCAGTGACAGGAATTCTTGTCCTAATTGTTAATGGATTAGTAGCAGGAACCGCCCGCCCTCTCAAATGATGCATTGGGTTTTTCAGGGTCAGTCGGTGGTAAGGTCCATTTCAGCAGCGAACAAATTCAGACAAAGTATCCTTCTGATTTATGTTGTCAAATGGAATTAAAGAAAGAACAGCCCTCCGGGGGCTAAACTTGGCGATAAAACCAATCCTTAGCAGGTAGAAGATGCGCTTTGCTGCCCAGGACTGCAAAGAGTTGAAGCTGTCGGTGGGGTGGCCGGGTGGCCTCGTTTTGGAGAGCTGGACAGGGGAACAGACCTCTGTGTGAAGGTGTCCTCTGTGTGGTGGGCTCTCCAGT
The DNA here is from genome assembly GCA_021292165.1 of Shinisaurus crocodilurus. Classification (NCBI taxonomy): domain Eukaryota; kingdom Metazoa; phylum Chordata; class Lepidosauria; order Squamata; family Shinisauridae; genus Shinisaurus; species Shinisaurus crocodilurus. Next base: position 2,460,694 of record CM037878.1, read on the forward strand.
CCCAAGTCTGATTAAATAAGTTATTATTTCTAAATCTGCACATATACAGATACATTTGTATATACCAGTGTTCTCCAACCTTGGGTCCCCAGGTGTTTTTGGCCTACAACTCCCAGCATGCCCTACAACTCCCAGCTTCGCTGGCTGGGGCATGCTGGGAGTTGTAGGCCAAAAACACCTGGGGACCCAAAGTTGGAGAACACTGGAAATGTTATGCAAATTTGTGTCCTCTTTTGTCCTCTTTTTTTGTGATGCGTAAGTGGCCAACCTGGCTGTTTGGCTGAAGGCAGGGAGGCGCTCACAGCATCATTACAGCAATGTATCAAAACACCACTTTTGCACAGAATTTGGGAAGCGAGACTGAATTCCTGCCTTAAAACTCTGGAGCGGTTGGAACATCAGTGCGAGGACCTCCTCGTGGCTGTGGCCAGGAACAGGCAGAGCAGAGAGGTCGGTCAAGTGAACCCTCTGAAGTGGTACAGCCCAGACACACACACGGGTTGACCACCTCCCTGAAAACAAGGCCTCTGCCACAACAGAGTTGGCTGCCATAGTTTAGAAGGATGGCTTTTCCAGGAAAAAAAAATCGAAAATCCACCTAGAAGTCAATGTCTATCCCAGGGAGCATCTTGAACTATGTTTATGCACCCTGGAAATACAGAAGCTCTTCCTTCAAGGAATTAGTCACCAGTTGCCACCATCTCTGTAGAATGATCATTATGATCTCTAGAATGATCATTATGATCATATTCAGTTTGTGATCTACCACAATTCCAAGTGAGAAGGATCTTGGAATTGTGGTAGATCACAAACTGAATATGAGCCAGCAATGCAATGTGGCTGCAAAAAAGGCAAATGCTATTTTGGGCTGCATTAAATAGAAGTATAGCTTCCAAATCGCGGGAAGTGATAATTGCCCTTTACTCAGCACTGGTTAGGTCTCATCTTGAGTACTGCATCCAGTTCTGGGCACCACACTTTCAGAAGGACGTAGACAAACTGGAGAGGGTTCAGAGGAGGGCAACAAAGATGATTAAGGGACTGGAAACAAGGCCCTATTAGGAGAGCCAGTGTGGTGTAGTGGTTAGAGTGTTGGACTGGAACTCGGGAGATCTGCGTTCTAGTCCCTGATCGGCCATGAAATGCACTGGGTGACTTTGGGCCAGTCACTGACTCTCAGCCTAACCTACCTCACAGGATTGTTGTGAGGATAAAATGGAGAGGAGGAGGAGGATCATGTAAGCCACCTTGGGTTCCTTTCAGGAAAAAAGGCGGGGGTATAAATATAATAAATACATAAATAAATAAACTGGGCATGTTTAGCCTTCAGAAGAGGAGACTGAGGGGAGATATGATCACACTCTTCCAGTACTTGAAGGGATGTCACACAGAGGAGGGCCAGGATCTCTTCTCCACCATCCCAGTTTGCAGGACACGGAATAATGGGCTCAAGTTACAGGGACCTAGATTCCACCTAAACAGGAACCCAGATTCCACCTAAACATCAGGAAAAATTTCCTGACTGTTAGAGCAATAAGACAATGGAACCAACTACCTAGGGAGGTGGTGGGCTCTCCCACTCTGGAGGCATTCAAGGTGCAGCTGGACAGACTTCTGTCAGAGATGCTTTGACCTGGATTTCTGCATTGAGCAGGGGGTTGGACTCGATGGCCTTGTAGGCCCCTACTTTTCTATGATTCTATGATAATCCTGTCACATTTGAAAAAAAACAGTGGAAAGGTACTGGGTAATGTACATCGGTAAAAGTGAACCGGTGTCTGTGTGCACTGAGGGCATGTCCTAAGTAACTTTGCAAAGACTTAGAATGAAAGGAAAATAAAGGGAGAAACATAGAAAACAGCAAAGGGGGATGCAAATGGGAAAATCTGGGCTTTAAAATAATTTCTTCAAACTGAACAAGGGGGGGAGGACATTTCCATAGGGGAATTTGATTGAGGTTTGATGCCACATCACCCAACATCTTCTCTCTTGTTGTCTTGTGGCAACCCCTGATGCTGGAGAGAAAAAGAGGGGGCGAATAATATGTGGGAAACAGTCACCTCAGGACCCACCCACCCCAGCTGCGGAGCATTTCTTGCAATACTATCTATAGAGCGTGCAGTGCCTTTTTTTCCCCTAAGCAAGGCTGAATGCAACAAAACTAGACTTGAGTTTTGACAAAACTTTCACACACGAGGTGAAACGCAGACTTGGTCTTGCTGAGACTCTAGGTGAGACCCTCCCACAAATCACTTCCCTTCTCACAGAGTGCACAGCGGTGAAGCTGTGATGATGCACCTCCCTCTGAGATCAAGAAAGGGAAATGCAGCACCAGAATGAGGGGGGGGGGGCAGAGGAAGGCCGCATCGACCTTCTCTTTTGTGGCAGCCCTGTTAGCTACTGTTCCTTGGAAGCCTATGGGCGGATGCCGCCCTGAGATCCGATGGAGGGAACCACCCTGGGGTCCCTTTGGATGAAGGGTGGTCCATAAATTTTAGAGAGTAAAAAAAAAAAAAATTGGCAAAGAACTAGGGGTGTTGGGAGGTGCGGCTTGTGGGTTTCAATGAAAGGCCACCGTAGACACCCCTCTTAGTTAGAGTACTGAGAAAATGTCATCCAGAATTGGAATTTGGTGGCATTGACATTGCTGAATCTGACGGGATTTCCTGGACTGAAGCAAGAGACCTTGTTTCTGAGCATCTTACCAAGTCACAGAGGCAGCATTTGTGCCACTGAAATGTCAGGCTTCCTCTCTGTATCAGATCACTGTCCCTCTTGATAAGTGATCATAGCTGAGAGCCTTTTCTGTCTGGAAATAAACCTATTACACAATTGAGGCTACCAGAGGTCTGTCTTTCCTCAGTCCACTTTGGTGAGTTAAGGAGAAACGGCAGATTTCGAGACCAATCAGTCAACCAGGCATGATGGAGCCTTTGCTGTATTTCCTTGCATGTTCTGAACTGGCCCTCTCGGGCTCCCTTGGGAGTGGTGTGGGAATCTCCACTGAGGCTCAGCAAGAGGTCGCAGTGCATGCCAGGGAGCAGAGTAAGGCCCTGCCTAGAAGGCAGTCTCTGGAGAATCTGAGAAGACAGGCCAAAAGGGGAAGCCCTCCACGACACACGAGGTTTGGACATGCAGCCGATGAGTGGGACAGGCTGAAGGAGGCAGCGAACCGAGCCAGCTGTGCGCCACGAAGTATGAATGTAATGTGTCTTGCTGATAAGAATTCCCTGTATTTCATAGGAGCGTTATTCATTATGATGTGCGTGTGCTAACAGTAGTTCTCTGTGTGTGCTCTGAGCTAGCTTTAAGTGCAAAGCTGTGTTCTTGGAACTGGGGCGAGGGAGCTTGCTGCAGATGGCTTGGATAGTTCTGGAAGTGAAGAAAAGCTCCTTGCCTGCCTCCTCCTCGTGAGGGGATGGACCTTCGCAAGGGCGCATCTGAAGCGAGCCGTAAGCCTGGCTGTGCTAGGGAGAGAGGCCCTGCTGAGGTCATGGCGGGCTGGAGCTATGACCGAGCCCAAAGCTCCTGGCTTGGCCAGGCTGCACAGATGTGGGCCTAAGATAAAGGAACTAGAACTAATGTAAGGTAGAACGTTATAAACTGTAAGATTTTGACATGGATGACCACAGTGATCCTGGGAGAACGAGACGCCTGCCAAACATGATACCTGAGCTCTGCCAGCCATGCCTGCCAGACAGGCAACTATAAGATCTTAGCGATTATTGCTTTGTCGGTTAAGAGGAACAGAACTTTAATTTTACAAAGAATAAGCTAGCTGCTATTTCTGTTGCGCTTCTACTCATCCTAACTACATTGTATGTAGTAGCGTGTTTTACTTGTTTCATCATGGCAAAGTTTGGTTTTTCTCCAATACTGTGTGAGCAGTAAATCTATATTTTGCCAGTACCACTGTGTGCTATATAGCTTGAGGTGTGCTTCAGGGACCCCACAACCCATGCATGAATTCTTGAAGCCCTGTTGCTGAGTGGGGGCTGTCCAGATAGCCACAGTTTTCTCCCTTGGTCAACTGAGTCACAGACACACCTGTTCAGGTAAGGGAGCTAAGCTAGCCAGGTGGAACCCGGGGCGGTTTACTCATCTCAGCAGGGCACTGAAAGGAAGCTGCTTGCTCCAGGGAGAACTGAAGAGAAGGGCTTTCATCAGGTCCTGGGATTATTCTTGTTGATGGTTTAAAATCGTTTTTATATCTTTGTATGTTAATAGTTTTATATTGTTATTATATTGTATTTTTATGGTTTTAAACTTTGTAAAACCAGCCAGAGATCTTTGGCTGTTGGGTGGCATAGAAATGTAGTGTATGAATGAAAGAAGAGTGGCTGGAAGTGTACAGTGAGGCATGAAACCACAAGTGATCTAGCGGTGGCAGAGGCGACCAGAGGTGCCTTTTACCAGCTATGGCTGGAATACCAGCGGCACCCTTTTATGAAGAAGGCAGACCTAGCCTCAGCCATTCATGTCGTGGGAACCTCCAGACTGGAGTACTGTAACACACTTTACATGGGGCTGCCCTTAAAACAAGCCTGGACATTTCATTTGGTCCAAAATGCCACAGCCAGCCAGACCATGAATCTGGGATGGATCAGATAGAGCGTGGTTCCATTCGATTGGCTGCCTCTTCCTTTCCAGGCTCAGTCTAAGGTGCTGGTTCTGACCTTCACAGCCCCGAATGGCTTTGGGGCTTGGATGCCCTCTGTATGTCCCCCCTCCCCATACTCTCTGCTGCACACCTGAGGCCCTGTTCTGGGTCTCCCCCCCCTCCCAACAGAAGTGCAGTAGATGGCCACACAAGACATCCACTCTCATCAACGTCCTGCTGAGGGGAGTCCACCTGGCCCCACCATTATGGACTCTTCCTTGCCTAGTAAAAACATGGCTCTTCTGGTGGGCCTTTGGTGGTGGCTGAAGATGGCCTATCATGCTGGCTTACTTTTTCTGCTGCTGTGATGGCTTTTGTGCCTCCTTTATTGACTGAGTGTCATCTGTTGCTATGTGGTTGGCACTTTTGTTATTAATGGTTTTTCTGCTGTTCTTATTGTCTTCTTCATTGGTTGGTTGGTCCATTTTTATTGCTAACTGCTTTGGTTTGCTTGCATGAAAAAAAAGTATGTAAATGTTAAAATCCATTCATAAAGCTGCCATGCTTGGCTGTTTGTTGCTTGAATCCATCCCTATTTTGAGAGGGATGGGGGTGGTGGAATCAGGAGGCTACTTGCCACATGGCTCTAATCATTATAGGTGATCTTGAGCCTTCCCGTGGTCCTGCAACTTCAAGGAAGCGGGAAGTGTGTTAAGGCCTGGCTCATGGTTCGGCCGGTGCCATCTCCCAGGACAGTCACAGGCACTGCACGGGATGTTCTGAAACGGCGTGGCAAGCAGCTGTTTCCAGCTTCAGTCCCAACTCAGAGATTTAGCTGGTTTGCATCCTCATATCATAGCGGCTTCTGCTGTGCCCTTCAGTGGTGCCCATGTGGCTTGCCATTGTCTCAAGTCAAACCTGATAGAATTTGTGGCACACAGTGGTTCCGCACGGACCCATGGCCTGATTGGAGTCCACCCGGAGAAGAGCCTTCAGTGTGGCGGCTCCCATTCTGTGGAACTCCCTGCCTCTGGAGGTCAGACGGCCACCAACACTGTGTTGTTTTCGTGCGCCTCCTGAAAAACATCTTTATTCCAAGATCTGTGTAGATGTGGAGGAGTATCTAGATGATCAGTCCATGGGGAGTGATCATGGAAGCCCAGTCAAGGAGCTCCCCTTAGGCTAGCAGATATCTTGAGTGATGCAACTATAGCATGCATGAAGAGAGGAACTCCTGCTGGGGCTGCAAAATACAGGTGAAATATGACTTGTTTGTATTGATGGGCAAATTTTGCCATTGCTCATATTGGGAAACAGCCCGGCTAATGTCTGAGCCAATCTAAATTTCCTGCTGAAATCAATCATTAATTTCAGTGGGAGATTTAAAGAGGTTGCAACTCTGAAAATGGTTGGTGCGGGAGCAGAGACTCTCCCTGCAAGGGTCTTCAGAGGTTGGTTGCTGTTTCTCCCCCCTCCCAGTCATTTTGGGAGTGGCCGACTGGAAGACTTGTCCAGCTTGGATTTTAATCTGAGCCAAAGAAAAATGGGGGTGGGCAACGTCTGATTCTCACTTCTCTTGTGAGGTGAACATTTCTAGGCCCGAGCCTGGTGAAGTTCCCCGGAGTCTCTAATCAACCCCTTAACCCTCACATCCATCTCCTTCTCCCTCCTTCCCTGTTCTCTGTTCTTTTCCTCATTGTCAGCACATTGATTGTAAGCGGCATGGGGCGGGGACCTGCCTGTTTTTGCTCATGAAGCTCTGTAAAGGACCACTTACATAGATGGCACCCTATAAATAATCATTTGGAACACAAGAGCTCCCGGGGCAGGCATTTGTACATCACGGTGTTAATTACTCTGTGTGGAGTAGCTCTAAGCCTTTCAGTTGGTACTTCACATAATACTGAGGATTTATATAGCATTTCTGAGTGTTCAAAGAGCTTCACGTATATTATCTGAATAATCCTTGCAACAGCCCTGTAAGTTCAGTCAGCATTATTAACCCTGTATTACAGCTAGAAAGGGTGGGGTTAGGGCAGTGCTTCTCAAATAGTGGGGCGGGCCCCCCAGGGGGGGCGCGAGGCTCCGTAAAGAGGGGCTCGTTTGACCTCAGTTAAAAGTTTTCTTTTAATATTGTGTTCCTTTAAATCCTGTGCTCCTTTAAATCTTTTCTGCTACAGTTAATAAAGCTATTCTTTGTTGTAAATTGATCCACATTTCTTTCTTTTTTTATTCTCTTATACGTTAATAAGGATACAGTGTTATGCAGAGGTGTACTTATAACAATTTTATAGACAAATGATACTATTTACAGTCGCGCGGGGGGCGCGAAATGTTTTCTTCTTCCTAGGGGGGGCATGACAGAAAATAATTGAGAAGCACTGGGTTAGGGGGACTGAGAGAGACTGAGAGTGGAATTGGCTCCGCCGGCCGAGGACCCCTGCTGTGCTGAGCTTGTGTCAGATGCAGGATGCAACCCGGGGACTTCTCAATTCAGTCTCAAGTGATGTAATGGTGCAGGCACACCCCAAAATTGTGTTTTACATATTTCTGCACGGGGCTAGCTGAGGAGTTAGCCTATAACGAAACCCTCAGTTTTAATTCGAAAACAAACTACAGGAAACAGGCTTCTGATTGACACGGCTGGCTGCACTGACAGAGCACCTGGGTCCTAGGACCAATTGCCGGCATCTCATGGCAGGGCTGGAAAAGACCCCTGTCAGAAACCCTGGGGAGCCGCTGCCGGTCAGGGTGGACTGGGGTGGGCAGAAGGCAGGAGGGGATCTACCGGTAGATCGCTGGGTGGCTTCAAGTAGATTGGAAAGGGTTTCCATCTCCCAATTGTTTGAAAATGACTCAGCCCCCCCCCCCCCCAATTATGCTGCTGAAATGAAGAAAGCTGGAGTCGGGGCAGGGATAACTAGGGGTAGATTTTTGTGCAGCAGGACGATGAGCTCCATTCAGTTCTGGTACTAAAAAAAAAAAAAAAAGTCCTGGCTCCAGAATTCTTTAATTCCCAGGAGATGCCTTCTTTGCACCGGTCTCCAGTTGGTGGATCTCGGGGCTCCCGTAAAGAAACCAAAGCAGATCCCGTGAGCCTGAGGTCTGCCCACCTCTGGTGTAGGTAGAGAGATCAACACACAGAACTTCTTGCTGGCTACTTGAGAGAGCACCTTGCAGGATGGGGACCTCCCCCCCCCCACACCATTAAACACTTTTGCTGAGACCTTCGTACCCTTTCCCTGAAGGGGTCGTAGAGCCGAGACGTGGGCATTTTTAAAAGTACGTGCCAAAAGCTTTCCATGGTAAATCACTGTATTTATTTCCAAAGCAATGGGCTGTTTTTTTCTTATTTTAATCGGAGGCATCTATTTAAAATCCATAATCCCAGACATAACCTTGTCTCCGTTCTGTACCAGGGCAACATAATTTAATAACCGAAACACATGCCAATCTGCTGCCTACAGCTCCTTGATACGCTTTCCTTCATCCCACCCTCCACTCCGACCTCTCCGAGCCGTGCTGAGCCACCGTTGCTCTTGAATTAAAAACTGGAGGTCTAGCTCTTGTACATACTGGAAGCATTCATCTGCAGGGTCATGGACCAGGTGATATCTGTACAGTACCTTGCATGTTGTTGGCATGAAAGAAATGCCAAGCTGGAGCCCAAAATTGAACAGGTCCATTTGTATTCTGCCCTCTTTCCCAACCCCTGTCCTCCTCTGCGTAGGCCTTGTGTGAGCACCCGCTTCCTTCTCTTCCCTGGCACTATACTTTTTGCCATATGCTGACACCTTCACCGTGAGCTCCTAGAATGTTTGTGAACGTCCCATGACATCACAGCAGCTGAGACAATGGGAGTGAGGGTCAAGAGCCAGTGTGGTGCAGTGGTGAGAGTGCTGGGCTGGGACTTGGGAGATCCAGGTTCTAGTCCCCGCTCGGCCATGAAACTCACTGGGTGACTTTGGGCCAGTCACTGACTCTCAGCCTCACCTACCTGTGAGGGTTGTTGTGAGGATAAAATGGAGAGGAGGATGAGGATTCTGTAAGCCGCCTCAGGTTCCTTGCAGGAAAAAAGGCGGGGTATAAGTATAATAAATAAATAAGGGTTTGCATGGAGGCAATTGCCATTTTTGTAGATAATTTGGAAGATGGATGTTTGTTTAGTGTAGCCAGGGGAGCCGATGTAGCATTTGGGCCTAATTTCAAAGAATTTGATGCAAAATTTCCTGAGAAGGGGGTGTTATGGGAAGGGGGGGATGTTTTACCTTTCAGTCACCTCTGATTAATCTGGGCTGATCCATAATCCTTACACTGGGAGTTTTCCACCATTGGCAATGTAGGAGAAAGGATTTGTGGGGCTGTGTCTGATGGAAAGCCCTGCATGTGGAGGGCATGTGTGAGGCTGGACCTCTTTTTCTCACCAGGCTACCTGCAGGATGGGGAATAAGTCTTGTTAAACCAGTGTTCTCCAACCTTGGGTCCCCAGATGTTTTTGGCCTACAGCTCCCAGCATGCCCCAGCCAGCGTACCAAGGTTGGAGAACACTGTGTTAAACAAACTGGGAATGGCTCCCACAAGTAGGCTCTGGAAATCCCAAATGCAGTCCATGTACCAAGTCTACCCCTGAGACAAGTAAAACATTCCTGCTCCATCTGACTAGCTTATTTCCCTTACCTGAACAGGTGTGTCTGTGACCCACCTGACCAAGAGAGAAAACTGTGGTTATCTGGACAGATCCCACTCAGCACAGAGTTATAAACCCCAGCTGAGTGTTCTCATCCTCAAGAATTAATTTACGGGTTGTGGTCCTGAGACACTCCTCAGGCCAAATAGCACAAAGTAGTACCACAGAATATATAATTACTGCTCAAACAGTATTAGAGAATAAAACTTTGCAATGACAAAACAAGCAAACACATCACTACATACAATAGCATAATAGAAATTGTGGCTAGCCTGTTTCTTATCAAAATTAAAAGTTCTGTTCCTGTGAACCAGCAAAGCAGTTAGCATTAAGATCTTATATTTTACCAATCTGGCAGGCATGGCTGGAGAACTTCGGTAATCATGTCTGGTAAGCTTCTCATTCTCCCAGGATCTCTATGCTCAGCCAAGACAAAATTATCAATATTATTATTGATAATATTCTACGTAACATTTATTTTATTTTATTTTATTTATTATATTTATACCCCACCGGCTTACATAATCCTCCTTCCCCCCTCCATTTTATCCTCACAACAACCCTGTGAGGTAGGTTAGGCTGAGAGTCAGTGACTGGCCCAAAGTCACCCAGTGAGTTTCATGGCTGAGCAGGGACTAGAGAACCTGGGTCTCCCGAGTCCCAGTCCAACACTCTCACCACTACGCCACACTGGCTCTCCAGTTCCTTATCATGTTTCTGTGCACCTTGACTCAAGCAGGAGCTTCAGGCCTAGTCATTGCTCCTGCTCATAACTCTATGAGGGCTGCTTCTTCCTAACACAGCCATGCTTACGGCTGACTTCAGAACCACCCTGGAGAAGGTCCCTCTCCTAAATCAAGAAGCTTTTTGCTTCCAAGGATTAACCAACCCACCTGTCACAAACTCCTCTGGCCCAGTTCCAAGGACACGTTTTGCACTTAAAGCTAACTCATAGCGTATATAGCCAATCCCTCTATACCAGTGATGGTGAACCTATGGGTGCCACAGCTGGCACGCAGGGACCTCTCTGTGGGCACTCGAGCCATTGGTCACCAGATCGCGAAAAGACTGTCCCCTTCTGCAAAACACTAATGATCTTGTTCTTTCTCACAGTGTGGAACAGAATGATTTTATTCTAGAATTCCTGTTACAGAATTCTTTTCTACGTTGTTATCACATTTAAAAGATTTTGAAGAATGATGCACAGAGCATGGCTTGGATGTAAAGCCCTAATAGTTGACCTGAGTGCTGCATGTGTTGCTCTCAAACTAATGGAGTATGAGCCAAGGTTTGACAAATTATCAGCATGCATGCAATAGCAAAAATCACATTAATTGTGCAAAAGCATGCCCAATGCAAACTTTTACCTAATGCAGTGTCTGCAGTCCAAGACATAAAGTGTTTAAAATGTGTTAAGCATGTTTAGTTTTCTTGTTTATCTTGCTCATCCTAGTACAGGTTGACTTTTACTTTTACTAATCCGACACCTGTAGAAGCAGGGAAAGGACCCGGGGTAAAGCTTGCCCCATACAATTTCAGTCTGGCATATAATCTTATTACAAGTTGAGAATCCCTTCTCCAAAAATACATGTGCCTAATTATTTAAAAAGTTTGTATAAATTCCCAACAGGCTATGTGTACGATGTAGTACTATAATAATTGTTGAGTTGATTTTTTTTCCAACAAAAAACTGTTTGTATCATTTGAAAGCTCTGTTATTGTGTTTTTCTTTAAAGACAAAAGATGTTAGTTAGTTTGGACAACTGTATGAGTTGTTTTTCTAAAACTAAAACCTCGGTATTCAGGTTTAATTGCAGTGTTGGCACTTTGAAATAAATAAGTTGGTTTTGTGTTGCAGTTTGGGCACTCGGGCTCAAAAAGGTTCGCCATCACTGCTCTATACTTACAGTTAGTGCACACAGAATATGATGTATTACACTCCTGTGAAATACAGCAAATGCTTATCAACAAGACCCATTACATTCATACTTTGTGACCTCGCCACTATGAAATACCAGAGCAGAGATGTATTTCTAGGTCTGCAGCTCTTCTCTCACCCGCATCCTTTACCCGCAGCAGGAACCACCAGCTTTCAAGGCAACAAGCATGACTGTGCCCTCCTCAGTTCCCCCAGGACGGGAGCCACACCTGTGCTCCATTGCTTGGCAAACCGAAAACTAAGGACGCTTGGTTTGCTGTGTTTCTGAAAATAACTGGGGAGGTGCCAGAGGCAGCCGTCAGGATCTGGGTCTTATCTAGAACTCCCGTGTGTCTGGTCTGTTATGTGCACGGGGAACAATTGTGCATGTCCCAGTTGTGAGCGCCTCTGCAGAGGTCTTTTTGTGCATCCAGTCCCAGAGGGCATGGAGTTGCTTGGCTGGGCGTGCAAAATCTGTAGCTATTCTGTGTGTTCTCGCATCGCACTCCCCATGATGAAAAGTCTGCTGTTCCTCTCTCCACTGATCCCAGTTCTGGTTTAATCACAGTCCCGTTCCTCAGTCACACTAAACTCTGTACAAGCCCCAGCTCATTCTCCTCTTGTGTCTTGTGTCTGGTTTCACTCATTACTTAGATTATTAATTTATTAATTAGACATAGCTTTTCCCACAAACATTCTCAGTCGTGCACAGACATAAATGGTTATTTCGGCACTCACGCACGTGCCCCTCTCTGCCTCTGGCACACGTGTATCATTTTAAGCGATCTTGGATGAGGAGATTATGCAGACAGCTGGGGTGCCATTCCCCCCTTCCCTCCCACTACTCTCCAGTGCACCCGCTGCTTCATCCCCTTTGCCTTCTGAGATCCTAGGAACTTCTGTGATGGAGCTTTACCATGATTTTATTATGTGTCAATGAATGTTATCTTTATTATTTATTATTTATCTACAGCATTTATACCCTGCTCTTCAGCCAGAAAAGGCTCCCAGGGTGGCTTACAAAGATTAATATTAGACAGTCCCTGCCCTCAGGGACTTACAATCTAAAAGACATGACACAAAAGGAAAAGGGATTGGGAGGGAGGAGGAAGAAAGCAAAACCCAGGCACCGGTTCTTAGTTACAGGGTTCTTACAGATTCCCCCCCCCCTTTTTTTCCTGGCAGGGAAGGGCAAAACAAGAAGCTCCCTGCAGCTGTTCCTTAACAATAAAGCACTGAATGAGTAGCGGGCGGGGGGGGGGGGGCTGCGGTGGCTGCAGCAAAAGGAATGGGCTTCCTGTTTTTGAGATTTTGAGGCTTTGCACAGATATGCAGAGAGCAACACTCCACGCAGTCAATCAGTCCTTCAGGCTGGCACTCTGCACACCCTCTTGTCCTTTCTCCACCACGACTTCTTTGCATTCTCTCCTGGGCCTGTATGCAGTCGTCGTCGTCGTCGTCGTGTCCCCCCCCCGGGGGGGGGTTTGCCCTTAAACTCTCACACTTGATTACTGGAACCTCTTGTTGAACTTGAGGGAATTTAGAGAGCAAGTCAGAGGATTCCTGGGAGGGGGAACCTTTCATTTATTGTTTTCAGGAGTTAAAACATTTACAGTATTTCTGTGAAGTCCAATAACAAAAATTCTCTGGGTGGTTTACACTCTTCGGGGCAGTCTGCGAAACAGGAAACACTAATTGGGCCCACACTTTTGCTATTCCTTGTATAACTGCGATGATGATGTAAAACCTGCAACAAAATATTGCAGCATGGAGTGCAGGGTTGCAGCAGCCGGCCGGCCAGCATGACCTTTTCCAGGACACTCCATTCCACACCGGCTTGCTTTTCAGCAGCCCACCCCTCACTCGACACTCCGTGTTCTGTGCTCAGTGGTCGTGTGCTCAGTGGTCGTGCGCAGTCCTCATCGGGCCGGCCTTATTTGTAAAGGTTTTGGGTTGTTTTTGCTTCTAAATACCCCAGGGAAACTCCCCCCCCCGCCCAAGTTGTTTTGTACTTCTGCAAAGCTTGACGTTCTCTTGAGCCCTCCGTCCCTTTCGTGCCCGGATGGGTGGGTGGTGCTGTTTTGGCTGCAGAAGGACCAGCACTGAGAATTGAGTTTGCTATTAGCATATAGGGTCGAACAAATCAGTTAAGAGGATGAAGAAGTTCTGCCGCTGCCCCCCCCCCCTGAAATCTCAGAAGGTAGAAGGGGGCTGAGCAGCAAAGCGGCTGGAGGGAGTGGGTGGGGGTGGGGGGCGTCGGTGCTCTGCATAAGCTCCTTATCCCTCTCTTATGGCCAGCTGTTGAATCCATCACACAAAAAGCCGATTAATCCTGCGACAGGCCGCAGAAATAATGCAAATTATCCAGATCCTTGCAACTTTGCTGGCTCTGTGCTGCCGAGGGTGGCGGGGAACCGTGGCACTTTGCATAACTTGCTCTGATCCGGGCGTTTGCGGAACCGCGGCTCTCGCGGAGCGGGGTTTGGCGGCGATGCAGGGGGAATTCTTAAAACTGCGGGCGCTCGCCAGGACAGCCCCCCGCGGCCAGGCCCGAAGCAGAGCCCCAAAATGCAGGCCGCTCTCTGGCCCATATTCACGAAGCAAGGCCACCGGTTCTCTCTCCCTCCCAGGAGCAGGTCTTTCGCAAAGCGAACGGGTCTCCATTGCCATTCCAGACCACCCACCCCAAAAGACTTTGCATTGCAGCTAGATATTGTTGCTGAGGGAAGTCATCCCGCCCCCTCCAGCTACCGTGAGGAGTGCAGCTAAGCCGGCGGGGGTGGGTGGGTGTCGGGAATTCCGAGGGGCGGGGCGTCCGGAGAGCCCCGGCTCCGCTCCGCGTGCGGGGGGATTGCGGGCCACAGCCCTGGCTGCAGGTTGCCGGCCGCTCCCCTCGGAGAGAAACACCAGTTGCTTGCTCGGGGGCGGAGAGGCTGCACTCTCGCTGGGCGGCGCCCTTCAGTCCCTGGTATCTGTGGCACGCCCCTGGCGAGAGACCGGCAGTTCGCTCACGCTCAGAGGCACTCTGTTCCGCGCGCTGCTTCCACCTGCTTTTCTCTTTTAAGCCTCTCGGCGTGTTGCCTCGTGCGTTCCTTCGCTGCTTTGAACGGTGCCCCGACTGTTGCCCGAATCGCGGTGCGAACGAGCCTCGGAGAGCGTCCAGGGCTGGGCGGGGGAGCCAGCTTGCCGAGAGCGGCGGAGTCCCGGCCGGGGCTGCGGGACCTGTTGGCGCCGGGCGGGCCGCGGGGGCGGGCGGGGGGAGCGCGGGGGGAGCAGGCGCGTCCGCGCAAGGGGCCGCGGGGCGGGGCTCCGGCGGGGGGCGTGCTGCGGGGGGGGGACTTCGAGGGTGCCACTGCCCGCCCCCCCCCCGGCGGGAGAAGAGGCCGCTCCTCCCACGTGCCCGCGCTTCCAGGCGGCCCGGGCGTTCTCCCCGGCAGGGGGCAGGGCGGACGGCTGCCGGCGCCTCCTCCGGGCCTTGACGTCCGCCCGCCCGCCCGCCCCGCCAAGTCGCCGCGGAGCGGAGCGGAGGCGCAACTTCTCGGCCGCCGCCGCCCCTTCCTCCAGCCGCCTCCATGCGCCCCTCGCCCAGACCTCGGGGCTGCCGGAGGATGGGCTGTGCAGCCGGCTGCCGAGGGAGGGGCAGCCAGTAGCTGCCGGAGGGGAGGGGCGGGGGCGAGGGCGGGGAGGGGGCGACTTGGCCGGTGCCCCGCGGGAGGGGCGGCCCGGAGACGCCCTCGATGAGGATTGTGGGGCTCTTCCGGACCAAAGGCTCGCATATGCTGCAGTGTCTCTGTGGAAGGCGCCTGAGTTCCAGCAGAAGTCCAGGTGGGCCGGACCGCTCCCTCCCTCCCCCCCCCCTCGCGCGCGTGCCCCTCTCGCCGCTGAAGCTGACCCGGGCGCAGGGCAAGGCAGGAAGAGTTGCTGCGGGGGGGGGGGGGAGCCGCTGGACGGGGGGGTGTATAGGACTGGAGCCCCCGAAGGGGACCAGGCGGGCGGGGCTCGCTCACCGGACGCGCGGGCGACCTCCGGGGCCGGCCGAGTCCACCCCCCCCCCCGCGCACGCGCAGGCAGGAGACGGAGGGGCGGCGCTGTGTCGCGGGGCGCCTTCCCGGGCCGGGGGGGGGGGGAGAAGCGGGGGCTCCGCGCCAGCGCAAGGGCGCCCCGGGCAGGGTCGGCCGCGGCGCGCTGTCCAGGGTGCTGAACGGGCCTCGCCTCGCCTCGCGGCCCCTCTCTGCCTGCCCCCTGCGAGCGAAGGGGAGACGCGGATGGCTTTGCTGCTGACCCCCTTCTCACCCCCTTCGGTGGCGGGGCTCACACGACTCCCCGTTAGCGCGCTGTGGCTTTTCCCAGAGGCGGGACCAGGGGCCACGTTTCTGGAGTGGGAGCCCGTGCCCTGCGGTCCCGATTTATCCTTAAACCACGCGGTCTGATCTGGAGCCCCCCCCCTCCCGCCGCCGCTGCCCTCTGATCCAGATGTGTGGCTTGGTGTTGTTCTTTAGTGCCGAGGGAAGGGCTCTCTGCACATTATCAGAGGCACTCTCAGTGTTTTCCCAAGGCTGAGTGCTGGTGTCTTAAATAACTTTCAGAGCAAAACTAGATAGGGACGCTGCTGAAGTCCTTTGTGGGAGTGACTTCCATGTGTGCAAGATAATGTGTGGGGTGGGTGCTACCTCGTGGACCCGACAGTCTCTTCTCCCCCGTCCACCGTGGGGCAGAGGGCCACTTTAGTTCCTGCCCTCTCTCTGTGTGTGTTTATGTGACTTCTGCATCTGAAAAAAGATCTTGCCCGCATATAATGTGTGAATGGAGTCTGAGTGGCTCCAACCCAAGATGGCGACTGAAGCGTTCACGGCTATCTCTCTGCAAGCAAAGTTCCCAACAGAAAGGAAATAATGGCTGTGGAGTCTACTGGATCTTGGGCCCCTCTGCTTGGCCCATTTCCAGCAGGGTCCAGGCGGCACTCAGTGACTGCACAGATATGTCAATATGTTGGACCAACGTGTGATAGTGTGCAAGTTTTCAAATTACACAGCACTCTTTCTTCATCCGGAACAATCTTCTGCTCAGCGAACTGTTACATGTAACTCAAAAACCATACATGCACTTTTGTATCAACAGAAGCCAATCCAGTTAAAAAACAAAACAGAAAAACAACATCTTGCTGCTTATTTTTCATCTCTTACTCCTAAATAATTACTGATTCCTTAAGATATATTGATGGCCACTAACTTGGACAGTTTTAAAAGGGGATTAGACAAGTTAATGGAGGATAAAGCTATATAAGGCTATTAGTCATGATGGCTTTATATTCCCTCCTGTATCGGAGACAGTCTGCCTTGGGGTACAGTTGCTGGGGAACGCACAGGAGCAGAGGAAGCTGCCTCGCCCTGAGTCCGGCCGCCGGTCCCTCTAGCCCAGTATTATCAAAACTGACTGGTAGCCCTGGCTCTCCAGGGTTTCAGGCAGGAGGTTTTCCAACCCTACCTGGAGATGCTCAGGATTGAACTGGGGACCTCCTGCATTCCCAGCGAGGGCTCTGTGTGTGTGAGGGTGATGTTGCGCTCACGTCCTGCTTGTGGGCCTCCCATTGGCCCACTGTGGGAAACAGGATGGTTGACTGGAGGGGCTTTTGGCCTGATCCAGCACAGCTCTTCCTATGTTCTGAAGGAGCTGCCCCCGCCCCGCCCCGCCCCGCTCCACACACACATTTCATTCATTCGTTCCCCAGGTAACAATGGGGAAATGTGCAGGCATTTCCCCGAGTACCTGAAGGAAATGGGGTCTCCACAAGAAGGGGGCAGGGCATTGCGCCCATGGGTCTCTGCGTCAGACATCAACATCAGCTGCCCCTTTAGGGGGCACGTCGGTTTCTGCACTAGCTGGCTGTGTGTCTGAACTAGACCAGAGAGGCAGTCTACACTTGCTAAAATGCACAAACGTAGGATGGCATGTTTTTTTCTTGGCTCTTCCCTTTTGGCCTTTCAGTGCTGGTATTTGATTTTTATAGCTACACACACCCAATTGATTTATTTTTAAAATGTATTTTGTTTTCCAACTACGTAGGTGTTTTCTCTGTGTGGGAAGAAAGGGGAAAGGAGGTGGGGTATAGCAACAGGCAGAGTACCTAACTGTCTAGCACTCTGAACAGTCAACTTCTAGTCAAAATTCTGTTGGGCATCTTTTCTCCATACAAAGAGCAAAAATGGGAAACCCTGTCCGTAGATGTTATAGTTTCCTTTTGCTGCTTGCTTTATTTTGTATCCTTCAATTATTCAATTATTCTATTGATGCTTAAGTGAATGCAGCAAGAAACTGTAAGAATACAGAACTGTAAGCAAGAATATAGCAATCTGCAAGCCACATTTTGATGTTGTGTTGATCTCAAAGAATAAGGGATACAGACATAGCTGAAGTGATACACTTGGGCAGCAATCCCATGTACACTTACTTGGGAGTAAGCCCTGTGGCACACAGTGGACCATACTTCTGAGTAAAAATGTATAGGATACAGTGCTTTTGATGAACTTCTCTTAGTATATGAGTATCCAACCTTTCAAGTTACACAGGGTTCTCCCTCAGCCAGACAAAACATTCTGTGTAATGCAGAGGCTTTTATATTATCACACCAGCAGAAGCAGGACTCCAGAAGTGGCAGCATCTCTTATTTGTGGTTCTCTTCTGGGTCAGAGAGGAGCCCATATTCAATACATTCATTTTCAAGGAACTTCCCAAGGAAAAAAGGAGGTGTTTTTTCTTCTTAAGTTTCACATCTTTCATCTGGAAACACAATCCATTTGCCTCTGCTGCTTTAATAATGTGGAATTGTTTTTGTCTTTGCTTTATATCCCAAGCTGCTGTATTCTAAAAGGGCGTCATTCAGTAGATGATGGCTCTCTCTTGGGAAAGCGCTCGCTCGGCAAAGGCATTAACTGCTTTTGCCCTAATCAGAGCTGCCTCTTGATGTTACTGGTTCTCCACCACAGACAGTCTGTCTATATGATTTGGGAAAGACGTTTACAGTGCAATCCTATGCATGCCCACTGAGAAGCGGACTGGACCCCACTGGATTCAGTAGGACTCACCCAGTTCAGTGCGTATAAGATGGAAGACAGTGCTCAGAGGTCGCCACTTGGGCCATGAGCTTGCTCTGGCACAAGGACAAAAGTTCAGATATTGGGAGTCGATTCCTAGCATTCCAGCATTGTATTTCTTAAAGAGTACTTTCCCCCTAACCATATTTATCAGTATGGGCTGAAACTGGGGTGTGTGGGAGGAATTCAGAGACTCCTCAGATTCATTCATATAATTGCTTTAACTAAGGATCACGGCCTGAGGCACCAGAATGGGACATCATCTCAAAATCTGAATACTAAGTGCTTGGCTAACAAGAATTTAGGGGTTGCGGTGATATTGACTAATTATGATTGTAACCTGACCATCCTTGAGACTCCAGCTAAAAAGTTAATGTTGGTCCCTGAAAAAAAGTGATGGGGGTACCTCACAACAGCCCTGGGAGGTCGGCTAGACATAGTGATAACTTGCCCAAAGAACTTTACTGCTGAATTCCTTCATGGGAAACCTTGAGGAAACCATGGGAAACAAAGAGGGAGATAAGGTGGGCTCTTACTAATCAATGCATTATTTTCTAGATGCTCACAGACTGACCTCTTATTAAAAGGTCATTATGTGAGTATCGAGAAAATAATGCATTGATTAGTAGGAACCAACCTGGGTTTGTCAGGAACAAGTCATGCCAAACCAACTGTATCTCCTTCCCCCCCCTTTTTTTGGACAAATCCACTATTTTAGTGCATTGTGGGAATGACGTGGACGAGAGCCAGTGTGGCGTAGTGGTGAGAGTGTCGGCCTGGGACTCGGGAGATCTGGGTTCTAGTCCCCGCTCGGCCATGAAACTCACTGGGTGACTTTGGGCCAGTCACTGACTCTCAGCCTAACCTACCTCACAGGGTTGTTGTGAGGATAAAATGGAGAGGAGGAGGATGATTATATAAGCCGCCTTGGGTTCCTTGCAGGAAAAAAGGTGGGATATAAATATAATAAATAAATAACTAAATTGCAGTGGTGTGGTGGAGCCAGGTCGTACCAGGCTGGACACCCGTCTGTCAGGGATGCTGTAGCTGCATCCAGCATTGCAGAGCCAGCATTGCATGGGGGGGTTGGACTAGATGATCTCCAAGGCTCCTTCCAGCTCTATGATTTTGTGATGGATTTGAGATGTTCTTAAGTCTCTCTCTCTCTCCATGACACCACAGTGACTCTTGACCGGCTTTGATCACACAGTTCCGTCTCTGCCTCTCTTTTTTGAGCAGATCAGGACTTCAATCACTCACTTCCTCAAGGTTCAACGGGTCATTTGAAGCCAGGCTCGCTCCTCTGTCTTGGGCTGGTCCTTTGTGTGAGGTGGGGTTGAGGTCCCCTGATAAGTGAAAGGAAGTGGCTGGATATTCTACTTATTTCACAGACACTCAGCTGCCAATCAACCTTCTCCAACCTGGCACCCACCAGATGCTTTGGACTTCAACCCCCATCAGCTGCAGGCAGCATGGCCAATGGTCAGGAATGCTGGGAGCTGTAGTCTATAAAAAAAATCCGGAGGGTGCCTAGGGTTTACAGGTTACTGTAAATTAGCTGCAAGTGCGTGTTGACGTTTATAAAAACGTGGTTGTTTCAAATCGCTGCTACTGTGTGTGTTTCGCTACTTCCAGCATCCCCAGGTGTGACTTGAAGCCGGCATAGCACCTGTCCAACAGAGTCTGCGACCACTTTCTGTGCTCTGTCTTTAGACTAGGGCCCATGCAGGCTTCATGCCCTCGACACCAGGCTGGTTTCTCTCCTCTCCCACACCTGCTTTGCTTAACATTCAGCCCGCCTGGTGAAGGTTTCGGGGGGAGCTCGAAGGCTGGCTCGCTATGTTGTGACGTGCTGCTTGGTCCTAACGAAGGCATTGCCCTGCTGCAGGTTTTGTACATCTACTAGTAGTAGCCATTTGGAAGGTGTGTGTGTTTTTTTTAAAAGTGCAATAAGCCACGGGTGTGACTAGGAGTCATTGGCTTGGCAACAGGCACCTTGTTTTCTTGCGTAAAGGTTTCATCTCTGGAGGGAGAAATTCTCCTGCCTCACAAGCAAGCTCCTCCTGGTTTTCCACAGAAAGAAACCTGCGCCCAAGGAGCACTTTGCTCTGAGAGGTGCTCTGGGAGTTCCCTCTTGGCCCGAAGACAGAGAGCTCATTAAGAGAGTCAGATGCCTTGCCTTTAGGCGGAAGGGCATCTGAATCAGGAGGTCTCACTGGAGATGCACATCATCAGGAGATCTCACTGGTGCAGATGTGGTGCCAGTGGACACGGCCTCCCATCATGCCTGTGCCACCAAAGCACTTCACACACACCCCGTCCTTTCTCTTGCACAGCAGGCTTCGTCCACGTGGGTCTCTGCCTCGTACATTCTAGACTTAGAGGTGGGCTGCACGCACTCTCACACACACACATCCTGATACAGATCTTGTCTTTCCTCCTGCGAACAGGGGAAGAGTGCTCTGTATCAGGATCACTGGGGGAGGGAGTGGAAAGCCTTCTCTCCACCCCTCCCCCAGTGATCCTGATGCAAACTGCTCTTTCCTTGCTGGTAGCAAGTGAGAAAAGATTTGGATGAGGATCTCTGGAGGAGGGGGGCTAGTGAGTGTGGGGGCGGGCAGGATGCTCAAGGGGGGGGCAGTTAACGCTGTGCGGGGCACAGGTTGTGCTCCCCTGGACAAGTAGATGTGGGTACACCAGTGGGACCACTGCAGTGATTCCTGTCTTCAGGGCTGTCTTCTTCTTGTGAGCTTTGGGCGGGGGACGGGGGGGGGGATACACCTCTGTTCTCCTTGGTTGATCCCAGCTGGGTTGAGGTTCCTGCCCTCCTCCCTTTCATTTCAGTGTCAGCTTCGGCAGAACAATGTTTGTGGGGATCTTGCCCCAAAAGAGAGCACAGCTGGGAACAGCTCTTGGAACATTTGGCCATGGAAGTGTCCAGTTGCATGTTTCCTCGCTTACTGCTTCCTGCAAGCATCCAACGTGCCTGTGAGGATTCAGAAAAGCAAAGGAAGGATCCATCAGAGCTTTGGTAGATAGCAGCCATGGAATGGGCTTTCTCCGTTGTGGCACCTTTGGAGCACGCTTCCTCCCCACGGCAGCTCGCCTGGAGCTAACACACATCTTTCCGGGGCCAGGCAAATATATATTTATATTTTCCCAGTCCTTTAAACATTTTGGCTCATTTAGTTTTATCCTGCTGAGCTCTTACGTTTTTATTCTCCTGCACTTTACTGTTTTACTGTTGGTTTTGGATTCATTGGTTGCTTTATACTTGCTTAGCTGCTCTGGGAGAAGTAATGGTGAGGGAGCACCTCCGGGCTTCAAAATAAAGGAGTGGACAGTTAAATATTGCACCCTGAACTGTGATCTTGCAATCTGGTGGAGCTTCCCTGCATTTTTCTTACCTTGTTGCAGCATCAGGAGGGATTAGTGAGGAGAAGGGGGGTATGCAGATATAGTCCTGATCGCGTGCAAGTTGTAGCTGCCAACTCCAGCCCCCCCCCCCCCAGCTCGGTTTCGGTGAGCTAATCCTGCCCGCTGCAGATGGCGCCTTCTCCGCCAACTGTGTCAGTGATGCGTTCTGACCTCGCCTCTCCTGCCGCCTCAAGGTCCAGCCTCTGCTGTTTGTTTTCTCCGACACTGGTGCACGGTGCTGTTAGCAAGTGGTTGCCAGTCATAGCTTGTGTGCCTAGGATTAATTCACATCTCTACGAGCACCGCCGAGTACACAAAGAGCGTTGCAATCCTTATTTCTTTTATTCGTGGTTAGTTCTAACAGGAAGTCTCCGTAGCACACTGTAGGTCTTTGGAGAGGAAGTGAGCATTGCAAGGGCTCCTGCGAACACTTTCCCAGCTGCTGTTCGCACAGTAGCTAAATCAGGGTTGCTGAACCTCGGGCCTGTGGACCAAATCCAGCCCTCCCTGGAAGATCACGCCCCCTTCCCCCTAACCACCAGTCGCTTGGTGGTTTCCCAGCTTTTGTGCAGTGTTTCCCCATTTCGAGCCCATTCTGAAAGGTTGAAACGCCTCTCCGATGACTTTGTGACGGGCTACGAGCTTTAAGTGAAAATATGCTGGTATTTTGGCCCCGCCCCTTTTGCCTTGACCCCCGCCCACTGCTGGAATGTGCCCCCCCCAGGCAGAGTGCTAGATTATCTGTGTGTGTGGGGGGGAGGGGTTCCTCCTGGTGCCATTGTCGCAACTCTCCTTTGTGCCATAAATTCTATAGGTCAGTTTTTGCCAAACTCCCTCCTGTGGCTTGGCTAAATACTGTGGGCCCAAATGGTGTGCTAACTGGCCCCTCCCGCAGTGCCCCAACATGAGTCCCTCCTGCCACCCTCTTTCCCCCTTACTTCCTGGGATGATGTGGTCGTGGAGAGGTCTTTTGACAGGTGTCCTGTGAGGGCCCAAGCATGCCTGGGAGTATCTGACACGGGGAGCCATGGGAAGTGTATTTCCCATGGTTCCCAGTGTCCCTGGACTACCCTGATGGAACTCTGGATCTCTCTCCCTTGTCCCCACTGGACCTCGCCACTCATCACAGGTATCTTTGGAAAGGGATGAGGCAGTGGGAAGTGGGGCTGAGAGCTGAAGCAGATTAATTGGGGATGGGCGTAGACTCTGGAGTGGTCTCAGGGAGGCTGGCGACTCCTGCTTTGGTGGGCTCCTTATCCATTGCAGGTTTTGCAGCCTTTATTGGGAGCTTTATAGGAGCTGTCCACGGTGCTGAACTTCATCCCCAAAATAGGTTCACCACCATGGAGCACCGTGGATAGCTCCCACAGAGCTCCAAAGAAAAGCTACAAAACTTGCAATGGATAAGGAGCCCCACCAAAATAGGAGTCACCTTTGTCTGATTCAGAATGGACGGGGGTGGGTGGGGGGCAGACCTATGAAATGTGCTGTCCAGCACTGTTGTTTGGCCTCTGCCCTGCCACTTGAACTCTTGGACAGCAGGATAGCCCATCTTCCCTCACACCCCCGCCTCAAGCCTCCAGGCCTTGTCCCCACCTTTAGGACCGAAATGTTCACTTCTGCTGGTGACCTAGTGGGATGGGGCTTCCAGCTCTTCTCTCACAGGGGAGAAAAGGCCTCGGGGGTTCTTGAGCTGCAGACAGGCCTGGCAGGATTAGGCTTTGACTCTCAGCTGTTTCTCCTCCTGTTTGTTTCCGATCTTTCTGCAACCATCAACCCTGGACTCCTTTTAGTCTCTGACTTCCTTTTTACAAGCTTAAGGGGTGGATCTGAATGTGCGCTTCTTGCAACAAGATTTGCAGGAAGTGGGCAGAGTGTAAATATCGTTCCTGGGGGAGACCACGGAGCTGGTGAATGACCTGGAATTGTTAGGGGAAGGCTGTGTCCAATAGAATTTCTTGTCTGAACCAACAGGTTTATTGGCTCGTTGCTTCCTATGCTAGCCTCACATAGGCATTGGAGGCATCGGGGAATACTCGCCACTGCTGTAGTAAGTCCTCGCCCCATCACCCTCCTGGGCTGTTCTTTGGCCAAAGTACGGGCAGCAGATCCAACACAGGGCAGCCGCCTCCTTTCCCCTCTCCTGCCCCTTGAGAAATTCCGCTTCTGGGATTTGTCATTGGCACCAAGGGTGTCTGTGCCTCCACAGCAGTGTTCCCCAACCTAGGGTCCTCCAGCTCTGTTGGACCACAACTCCCAGGATTCCCCAGCCAGCATAGCTGGCTGGGGAATCCTGGGAGTTGTGGTCCAACAGAGCTGGAAGACCCCAGGTTGGGGAACACTGCTCTACAGTCACAGAGAGCTTGGGCACAGCAGAGGCTGTAGCATTGTTCTACTGGTACGGCACACTCCGAGCTCCTCGTCCCTCTCCAGTGGGCCAAAATATATTTTTCAAGGACCGGCCTGTTGGACACTTTTCAAAATATTAATTATAAATGAAAACGGATAGTGTATATATAGCACTGTACATTTGTGTAGAGGCGTAATTATCTTTAAAGACACACACAAATCCTGAGTGGCCATTCCCATTTCACAGGTGGGGAGTGACTTTTGTGCCTTTAACAGCATCCTCGTTTACATGCAGCAATGTGGCACTTGAAGCTTTTCCTGGCATGGAATAAGTGATGGGGACCGCTTCAGCTGCTTAGCTCCAGGGTGATAAGTCTGCTGTTGCCGGTACAGGAGCGAGGGCAGAAGAACATTATGGCAACCCAGGAGAGAAGTCCAAGGCACAGGTGGGGCCATTCCAGATCTCCCAGGACAAAGCCCAACTCACCTGATCACACTGGCTCTTACAGGTAGCATGATGAGGAGAATCCCACTGGCTCCCAGAATAGATTCGGAAGTCTATATTTTGCTAGCAGGCAGGCTGATTGTACGGTATCTGCAGGAGCCAAAGGCCTATAAATAGACCGTGCCTGGAGAAAAGCAGAGGAGATGCGTAATGCTCAGTAATAAAAGCAGTGTCTTCTCTGCTGCCCTGCAACTACCAGGAAGGAGGTACCGGTACTTGTGTTTTTGATGGAGAAACACTAACCTCCGTGGCTTGGCCCCCCCCATGCCCGAGATTGGTTGCCTGCTCTTTTGGCAGCTGGGAAGTGGCAGGGCAAGTCCTGGAGATGGGAGCAAATAAGCCCAACATGCCCAACCCAGTCTTGGCTGGGGAGCTTGGAAGATGCTGCTAATTTGAGGGTGGGCCACCCACGAGCCCGGCATGAGTCAAGACCATGTGCCACTGCAAAGTGCAGCAAACAGGGCTTTAGGGAAAACTTTGGCGTTTAAGTGATCAGCCTCCCTGGTTCACTAGTCTCCTGATTTGGGCCTGAATAGCAGGACCCTGCAGCTGCGTGGCCTCTTTAGGCAATCAAGATTCACAGGTTTTTCTCCCATTTCAGCACCAGGTTAAAAGTTATTTGCTCAGGCATTTTTGAAGTGTTAGGATGGCTTATGTTTAGAGTGCTCTGCTGTCTTAATGCTTCTGATTTTATTGTGATGTTTTATGGTTTTATTTTATTATGTTGTGGCACATTAGAGGGTTTTTTTTAAAAATGCCTCTTGTATACCACCATGATATCCTATGAAAGGCAGATTAAAATAGTTTTAATAGTAGATAAATAGATGGTGCATAACAACCCAAGTATAAGAACAAGGACTTCTGGGGTGTTTTAGCTGGTCCTCTTTCCTTGCTATTTTGAGCTCACATATCATGATGTTTCCCCAGCGAATTGTGCGCTCTATTGACCAGAGATAACAGCCATGCTTTGGTTTCCATGCTCACACATCTCAACATGAAGAAAAGCAAGAGCATTTCATTCTTCCTGAAGCTCCACAGACAAAAACAACCAAGAGTCTTGTGGTGTCTTACAGATTCATAGATCATAGAGTTGGAAGGGGCCTACAGGGCCATCGAGTCCAACCTCCTGCTCAGTGCTGGAAACTAGAGGAGGGGTCTCCCATCCAAGTAATAACCAGGCCTGACCCTGCTTAGCTTAAAGGCCAGCACACTGATTATTGCATAAGCTTTTATGGACCACAGCACACTTCATTAGATGCTTTCGTTTTTCTGAACCAGGGGTGGGCAACTTGTGGCCCTCCCGATGTTGATGTGCCACAATTCCCAACATCCCTCACCATTGGCTATTCTGGTGAGGGCTGATGGAAGTTGCAGTCCAGCAGCATTGGGAGGGCCAAAGGTTGCCCACCTAAATGCTGAAGAGTGGGCATGGGGGGCTGGAGAGAGGGAGTGCGGTTGAGTGACCAGTGGGTCCACCTTCTAATCCCTAAGGCTCATTTTACCAAGGGCTTTCCAATCACTGTGCTTTGGGGGAATTTGAGATTTTCCTGAGCGACATGAAGCTGCCTGCTCTTTGTTCCTCTGTTGCTAACTTGTTCTGTAGCAAATAGGAAGTGAGGTGTTCTGTCCTGTGACTTAGGGGGTGGGGAAGCTGCAAGTTCTGATTGTTCATGATTTCAAATCTTTTCCTTTCTCCTTCTCAAATATTAACTCAATCCTTCTCTCAGATCTTTTTCTGCACTGATAACTCTTTCTTTCCAAGGCCACTGCAGGTCCCTATTTTTAAAAAGCCTCAGAGGGCGCAATCCTATGCAGCATGCATGTTTAGACAGAAGTCCTACAACTCCTAGCATGCCCCAGCCAGCATAGTCATCATCATCAGGCGATCACTCGTGACCGAGTAAGATTGTCTTCCGGGATAAAAGGAGGAAATTCTAAAGAAGATTGTGTAGACTCTAGCGATGGGTCCGTAAGTGACAGTGGAGGCCAATTCTAGATCCACACAGCTTCCCACAGTGAGGACACAGGTTACCAGATAGAAGATGGTCCTGTAAAGGATTCATTTGACGTGCTTTTCGCTTAGCACGTTTCTCCCTTTCACCTTGCACTCGGGCTTCTTCAAAGTCCATGGAACCTTTGTGAAAGGCCAACCTCCATTTAGATTGTTCATGGGCCAGAGCTTCCCAGTTTTCGATGTTTATATTGCATTTTTTTAGATTAGCCTTATGAACATCTTTAAACCTCTTATATTGACCACCGATATTCCGCTTTCCATCCTTGAGTTGGGAGTAAAGTAACTGCTTTGGGAGACGGCAGTCAGGCATTCGAACAACATGACCGGTCCACTGAAGTTGGCGTTGAAGGATCCTACAACTCCTAGCATGCCCCAGCCAGCATAGTATAGGATTGCTAAACATGCATAGGATTGTGCTCAAACTGATTTTTAATCATCGTAATAACTCCCTTGCTCCTGCATTTATCCTTCTGAAATGTTGCAGGTTTCTTACTGAGGACACCTCTATGATGTGTGCTGTTTTCATACAAATTGCTCAAAAAGCCTGCAGGGGGAGGGAAGGGGAAGCAAATCACTCCCCCACCCCAAGTTTGAGGACTCCCCTTCCTCATAAGCTGCTGCACCGATCCTTCTGAAGCTTTGCCAGTCTCTTGCTTAGGGCCACCTCTAGCTGCCTATCATTTTCAGAACAATGATCCACAAGGAAAATAGCGGGATAAACATGTCCTCCTTTTGGATAAAGTCTGCTCCATCTGAAACTTGATCTGCTCAGATGCGGCAAGTGCCCCTGCAAATTTCACCCAATTCTGCCAAGAAATAAAAATAGTTATGGGCAGTTTCTTAAAAAGGAAATCAGCAAAATATAAAGACACATAGCACAGCCCCCTGGCCCCCGCACCTATTTTTCCTGATATTTGGCAGGCATTATACCCTCCAAAGGGGGCATTCAGTCTGCAGATTTCATCTAGTTCTAACAAAGGGGGCGGGGGCAGAGAGAGAGCCACTTTTTAAAAATTTTCCTATGATAGTCAATGGGAGGCACAAAGCCTCAGATTTCTGGATCTCTACTCAGGTTCAGTACCTGAGTTGAAGTGGGTGGCTCCTGAATAGGTAGGCTTCAGCCGAATTGGGCAGTTTTGCAGACTGTCAAATTGGGGCTTAGATGAATCTTGTGATTGGTGCACACCTCAGGCAGGCAGGCAGGCAGGCAGGTTAAAGGGCAATGAAATGCAAAAAGCGTAGACTGACTATTCCTTTAAAGCTTAAATGCATTGCAATGAGATCTCGAGTTGGCCATGGATCTCTTTCGGCCCTGTCATTCTTGGCTGGGGTTTGATCAGGAGCGGCTCAGTGGAACCAGTGCTGGGGGTCATCGTGATGGCCACCGTGGCAGAGGGGTCAAGCCCCTTCCCTTTTATTCCGGAGATTAGCTATTACCTCCCTTCTCTGGGGATGAGGCCATCAGGATGTGTGTCTGTGTGTGAAGATGCTGCTGCATCTTTGGGGAGGGAGACTAGAGGAGGCTTTAGCCTCCCAAAGCTCACAAGGTTTGGGGAACTGGCTGGCAGTGAACTTTGAGTTAATGCTGTGAGGCTCGAGCTTATGCTTCACTTGTGTATTTGTAAATAAATGTGAATATTACAAAACTCCAGTCAGCCTCAATGACCTCACTCCAAGGAAACCAAAGCACTGAGCAAGTGCTGGAACCCCTGAAATCTCACTGCTCTGGGAATTGGAAAGCCAGTGTGGGGTAGTGGCCAGAGTGTTGGACTGGGACTCCGGAGATCCGGGTTCTAGTCTCCACTCGGCCATGAAGCTCACTGGGTGACTTTAGGTCAGTCACTGATTCTCAGCATAGCCTACCTCACCGGGTTGTTGTGAGGATAAAATGGAGAGGAGGAGGATCATGTAAGCTGCCTTGGGTTCCTTGCAAGAGGAAAAAAGGCAGGATATAATGTAATAATAAATAGAATCATAGAAAAGTAGAGTTGGAAGAGGCCCCCTGCTCATGCAGGAATCCAGCTCAAAGCATCCCTGACAGATGGCTGTCCAGCCGCACCTTGAATGCCTCCAGAGGGGGAGAGCCCACCACCTCCCTAGGTCGTTGGTTCCATTGTCTTATTGCTCGGACAGTCAGGAAATAATGATAAATAAATTGGAATGCGTGCACCACCAGTATGCGTGCAACTGCCATAGTCTGTACTTTCTGCCTTCCAGTTTAATCGGATCTCACACTTTATCTTCACACCCCCACCGGCCTCTGTATCTACAGCCGTGTGTATGGATACCGGTGGACTTCAGATGACACTTCATTCACCTGCCGAAATGGGAGTCCACGAAAACTCATGCCAGCCTTCCCCAACCTAGTGCCTTCCAGATGTGTTGGAGTGCAAGTCCCATCACCCGCAAGCATCAAGGATGATGGGAGTTGTAGAGCAACACAGCTGGAGGGCATCGGGCTACAGAAGGCTGGCTTCCGCCATAAGAAATGTGTTAGTCTTCAAGGCGCCACACGACTCTTCGTCGTTTTCTCTGCAACAGACTAGCGTGACTGCGCCTCTGGAAATGGACACGTCGAGAGACTTGGTGGCGGTTTGAGCGAGGATTTGCTTCCGATGGCATGGAGGTGGCGATGGCCTTTGGCTGAGCCAAAAAGATGTGATAGGGATCCTCCACGCACGCAGCCCCTGGGGCTTCCCCACCCGGCCTGCAAACTTCTGCTGCTCTTGCCTCCGATCCCTAAGAGAGTATTTAAAGGCATTTAAAGTTTAAAGCTTATATGCCCTGCGCAGAACTGCACTATGCTTCCTAGTCATGAAATCTGTTGCATGTCTGAAAGCTGTTGCACTGGCACTTACTCCTGAGTAGACACACATAGGACTGTGCAAGCTTCTATGCTTGCTAGGAAAATGTTCAAATTGGTATGAATTACATCTTGACTTGGCCCCTATGGCTGTAGGCCCACCCACTGCTGGAATGCAGCCCCCCCAAGACCCCTCCCAAATTGGAATTTTGCCCCCAGGCCAGCCAAAAAGGTTCTGCCACCCCTGAGGGAGAGGCACTTATTTTGTTGCACTGTCACCTCTGGCCAAACAGCTTTTGCAGGTTTTCATGACAATGCAAAAACCTGCCAAACCTGTTTACTGAAAGAAGACGTGGCATGAGTGTACTCTCTGTGAGTAGTGGTCCCTCTTTTGAACTGCCTCCAGCTCTCTCCTTGCTTTGACGTTGGCCTGATATTGTGGGTTTTCAATTAATGAATGGTATACAGAGGTATGGGATATCGCGTTAAATGATAAATTAACTTGTAATATTAAGTGTCAAAAAGGACAATTGGAGAAAGACACCTTTGTGAACATTTGGGGCAAATTTTTGGATTATGTGTTGGTAAAGGGGAGGGGGAATAAACCTTGTCAAGATTTGTTATTTTTTTGGAATATAGAATAATAGCTTGTATATATACACATACAAAAAAAAAAAAAAATTGGGGTGAGAAATATAACTTGGTCCCAAGAGGTGGGGGGGGGGGTGCACAATGTTTATGTTGTATTTTTTTTGTTGTTGTATTCATTATTTTAAATAAAAATCATTATTTTTTTTTAAAAAAAAAAATTGCGGAGATCACGGATGGCATCCATGCTCCCGTGGACCACACGTCCTCTCCCACAAAGTCCAGTTTAAACTGCCCTCCACCCCAAGGACTTCCCCGAATTTTAATCTGTGGCAAGAAATTATGTACATAGTTTCACTTGTTAGGAAAAGAAGCAACAAGCTTGCCCCCCCCCCCCAGTGTAAATTTCAGACAGCGTCTCTGGACGTTTAGCGTGCTGCTCCTCTGCCCGGTTCCCTCTCCCACCCCCCACCCTGCTCTGCAGGCTGCCCGGACCCTCTGTGAAGCATTTTCCGGGGGGCTGGAGGGGCTGCCGTGTGGAGAGGAGGTGCGGAAGTCTGCGTCTGCCAGCTCAGCTGCGCACGCCTACATCTGGATCCAGCCCTGGGCTACTTTTTACCCACATACAGTAGCCATAGCCCACTCCTTCCAGCAGCCTGGGATTTACTGTAATGCGCTCTACGTGGGGTTACCCTGGAAGACGGTTCGGAAGCTGCAGCTGGTACAGAACGCGGCGGCTCGCCTGGTTAAAGGCAGCCACCGGCGGGACCACATTACTCCGGTGCTCAAGGAGTTGCACTGGCTACCAGTTGCTTGCCGGGCTGAATTCAAGGTGTTGGTTTTGACCTTTAAAACCCTATACGGCTCTGGTCCAGTTTATCTCAAGGAGCGTCTCCAGCAACACCAAGTGGGCTGCTCAACAAGATCTGCCACGGATGGCCTTCTCCTTGTCCCTTCAGCCAGAGCAGCTAGACTGGTGGGGACGAGGAAGAGGGCCTTTTCTGTGGCGGCCCCCGTACTGTGGAACTCTCTCCCGAGTGACCTCCGCCATGCCCCCTCTCTGATGAGCTTCCGTCGCTCATTAAAAACCTGGTTGTTCAGGCGGGAATATGGGGTGGGTTAAGATTTTAAAATTTTTATATTGTTTTAATGTATTTTATTGTATTTATGTATTTTATTGTGTGTACATCGCCCAGGGTGGCCGGTTGCCGGCCAGATGGGCGATAAATAAATATTAATAATAAATAAATAATAAATAAATTAAGGGCCAGGGCTGAGGAGTCGTGCTCAGCTTTTTCCTTGCAGGCATCAGCCGCCGCCAAGGGGCCCGATCCTGTTAGCTTTCCTTTGAGTGCTGATAAGGCCATGTGGGCGCCCCCCCCGCCTCCTCCGCCTCCTTCAGCGGCTGAAATCCACTGTTGCTCGGCTGTAGTACAACGTGTGTGGTAAACATTTGTGCAGTCACCTAGGAGGCAGATGCTTAAGTAAATATGGGCACCAGATTCAAGAGCTGTTGCTGTTGCTCTGGCTGAGTCTTTGTGCAAAGATTTATGCATATTTTGAAATGTCCAGTTGCATGCAGCCTCTGCTCTTGAGCGGCAAGCCTGAATAATCCTCTGCTCACAGAAATAATGACAAGTGCTGCTGTTCCTGCTGCTACTCAGGCCTCCTGACGCTTCCTAATATTGACTTCTCCGTGCTGAAATGATGGTCTGGGCTTGAACAGAGCAGTGTTACAAATCAGCTCACCTGGAGAGAAGGACATCAGAAGAGGCCCGCTGGGTGGTGGTGGTGGTGGTGGTGGCGTTTCATCTAACCCAGCTTTCTGTTTCCCACAGGGGCCAGGCAGAGCCCCCAGTGGGAAGCCCATGAAGGCAAGAGCTTTCTCCTGCTGTGGACCCCAACCCAGCCCAGCCCAGCCCAGCCTGGGGCTACCAGAAGAACAGTCCTATTATAAGAACCTTCTAATTTCCTGACTGTCAGAGCAATAAGACAATGGAATCAACTACCTAGGGAGGTGGTGGGCTCTCCCACTCTGGAGGCATTCAAGGTGCAGCTGGACAGACATCTGTCAGAGATGCTTTGACCTGGATTCCTGCACTGAGCAGGGGGTTGGACTCGATGGCCTTGTAGGCCCCTTCCAACTCTACTTTTCTATGATTCTATGATTCTATGATTTCTCTTTCCATAGTCAGAGCAATTTCAAGTGTTGCATGAAGGCAACAAGAAAAAATGGTCAAAGGACTCCCATATCCCCTCTGTGTCCTTCCTACGTGATGCCTGAAGGAAGAACGAGTGAATCTCTATAGTGTGTGTGTGTGTGATCCTTGCACATTTCTCCACCTCTGGTGCTTGTGCATGACCCCATTTCCTCCCCCTCCCCCGCCCCATCTGTATGTTCCGCAGGAAGGGCAAAGAGAAATGGCACAGCTGCTGCTTTTGGCACCTCTGCCTAGCATCTGGAGCCACCCTTAGGAATCACCGGAGCCGGCATCTGGCTGTTTTACAGTTGCTAAATCCATATAGTATGTAGTGTAAAACCTTTATTAGACCAACTCAGAGATCACAAAAACTGTGCAGACCTTCGAGGTCTTTTCACCAGGCAAGCAAGTTGGTGGGGTGGGGTGGGGATGTTGACTGGATGTCGTAGTCGGGATGGTAGGCGTGATCAGAGTCTTAAAATGATATTGTGTGTGTGTGTGTGTGTGTTGTTTACAGGCATTCATATTGGACTGTGCCAGGTGACGTTGATGGTTTCAGATTGTAGTGCTCTCAGGACTACTGGGAGCAAGAAAGTTGCAGAAAGTGGTAGACCCTGCCGTTTTGAAAATATAACATTCAACTCAGAACTGCCTCCATCCGGGGCGGACCAGGCAAGTTCCTTGGTAACTCTGTCCCCTCAAGGCCACTGGGCCAGGCTGCGGTCCCTGGGGTTGCCCCTGCCTCCCTGGACATGCCATACAACACCACACAGGCCTTTGCCAGCCCCAGATGGTCTCTTCTCCACAGAGTTCCTTCTCAGCCACGAAGGACGGTTGCTTGCACAGGCGTTGTGGGGAAGAGGAGGGTGTCTTCTCAAGCGTCAGTGCTGTGGGGAATCTCCATTTTTTGGCTGAGGAGATGCTTCTGGGCATAAGCATTAGTGAGAAAAAAGTGGAGAGTTTGCTTTTGGCTGAGCGCTCCTAACTGAAAAACCGTGTTCCCTGCTCCTGGCTGGGTCTTCACGCCATTCAGTCAGGGCTGCTGGAATCTGGGTCCTTCTGCTCTCCAATTTCTCCTTCCTTTCATAGAATCATAGAAAAGTAGAGTTGGAAGGGGCCTACAAGGCCATCGAGTCCAACCCCCTGCTCAGTGCAGGAATCCAGGTCAAAGCATCTCTGACAGATGTCTGTCCAGCCGCACCTTGAATGCCTCCAGAGTGGGAGAGCCCACCACGTCCCTAGGTAGTTGGTTCCATTGTCTTATTGCTCTGACAGTCAGGAAATTTTTCCTGATGTTTAGGTGGAATCTAGGTTCCTGTAACTTGAGCCCATTATTCCGTGTCCTGCAAACTGGGATGAACGAGAAGAGATCTTTGCCCTCCTCTGTGTGACATCCCTTCAAATACTGGAAGAGTGCGATCATATCTCCCCTCAGTCTCCTCTTCTGAAGGCTAAACATGCCCAGTTCTTTCAGTCTCTCCTCATAGGGCCTTGTTTCCAGTCCCTTTATCATCCTTGTTGCCCTCCTCTGAACCCTCTCCAGTTTGTCTATGTCCTTGTTAAAGTGAGGTGCCCAGAACTGGACGCAGTACTCAAGATGAGGCCTAACCAGTGCCGAGTAAAGGGGAATTATCACTTCCCGCGATTTGGAAGCAATACTTATATTAATGCAGCCCAAAATAGCATTTGCCTTCTTTGCAGCTACATCGCATTGCTGGCTCATATTCAGTTTGTGATCTACCGCAATTCCAAGATCCTTCTCACTTGTAGTATTGTTGAGCCAAGTGTCCCCCATTCTGTAACTCTGCATTTGGTTTCCTCTCCCTAGGTGCAGCACTTGGCATTTATCCCTATTAAATTTCATTCTGTTGTTTTCTGCCCAGCGCTCCAGCCTATCGAGGTCACTTTGAATTTTGTTTCTGTCTTCCAGAGTATTAGCTGTTCCACCCAACTTTGTGTCATCTGCAAATTTGATAAGCATTCCCTGTACCTCCTGATCCAAGTCATTAATAAAAATGTTGAAGAGCACCGGGCCCAGGACCGAGCCCTGGTAAACTTTTTTCTTTTTCTTTTTTGTAAACTTTTTGGTAAACTTTTTCTTTTTGGTAAACTTGGCTCTCTTGCAGAAATCATCTCTCACCCTGCTTGACCTGTTTTATTTGACTCTGTTTTGATGGCGCATGGAGGTCTCCATCGTTGCATAAATTTTGGTGGGGGATGAGGGTGCTGGTGGTGGGTGGAAGGTTTTCTGTGGGGCTAAAGGGCACTTTGATTGGCTCCCCTTCTACGGCTCTTTATAACTAGGGAAGATTTGGCTGTGGATTCTGAATGAACCCTATCTTCAATCTTCATTTCACCTTTTTTTTAAAATTGTTTTCACCTTATATCTTGATTTTGTGATGCTACTGGTGCATTTGCTGTTAGCCAGCCTGAGCAAAGAGAACATATATCTAGGGAGGTGGGATAAGAGCGTAAGAAGAGCCCGGAAGCTGGATCAGACCAAAGGCCTCTCTGGTCGGTCACTCGGTTCCCACGGAGGCCAGCCAGATGCCTTCCCGTGGGAAGCCCGCAAGCAGGACACGAGGGCAGCGGCACCCTCCGGCTCTTAACGAGCAAGCAAGCAGCCCCTCAACGGTGGTTTTCGGGTCCTGCCATGCCCCTCTGGAGGAGTCCTCTGCAGAGCAGAGCAAGGAGGAGCAGCCCATGCCAAGAGACTGGGGGGTGGGCCAGGAGGGGCCCGGGGCCCTCGGGGGGGGCAGCCATGGGTCCATCCCCACAAGAAGAGGCGAACTCCACCTCTGACATGGGCACTGAGTGTGGCCCTCAGGCCCCCCCAAAAGTGGTGACATCTCAAGAGGCAGGCCAGAACTGTCAGTGTGAGAAGGAGTGCTTGACTGCCAAGGAAGGCACCTCATGTGTAGAGTACTCCTCGTGAGTAGGACTCTCCTCACAAGGAGGACTTCCTACCTACAAAAGCCTCTGATGAGCAGCAGCTGAGTCCTGGGTGTGTCTCAGGGGCGGGCGGGCGGCGGGGGGGGGCTGTTGAAGCAACCCCTTTATTTTAGCCCCTAGTACCTTGCAACTTCGCTTTTCTGACCCTGAGTCTTCTTTGGGCGGATCTCTCTTGAGCTGCTGGCCCCAGGACTCCCGGTGAGACCTTGTTCCTTGGACTGTGCTCGATTTGGATGCTTGCTTGTGGTTGGGATTGATTCTGCCTCAGACCCTGCTTCCGGACTGACCGTCTTCTTGACCGGTGATCCTTCTGTGCTTCTGATCTTTGCCTGCCTTCTGACTTTGCTGGATGGATCTGCCCCATAGTTTGCCGCAGGACTGGTCGTGACCCAGCCGTAGCGGGAGAGGCCCTGGGTGTGTGTTCTGCTGTACACGGCATAGCAAAGAGGGCAAAGCATTTTGTTGATGGCGAGAGAGTGTGGCCGGGCACGCAGCTCAGGCAGACCCCTCACTCTTGCTTTCTGGGAAGGCAGAAGGAGGCAAAGGGTTCAAGGCTCCAAGCTGGCACCCCCTGGGCGGGCTGGGGGTGGCCAGCCTGGCCCCTTGCAGCTTCAGCCAAGAGATAACGGGCCTGGAAAGCGCTGGGTTTCCAGTTAAGGCCACAAGAGTCACGCCGTGAGCCAGCGACAATGTAAATGCCGGGACACCCTCAGTGTTATGAACTCCGTGAGTCATAGGGGTGGGGGAAGGAAGACACAGATCTAACCAACCACGAACAGACCTGTTAGCGGGCTTTGCAAGTGGGAAACTGTTCGGAGAAATATGGGGTTTATTTGTCTACAGCACTGTTCTCCAACCTTGGGTCCCCCGATGTTTTTGGCCTACAACTCCCAGCATGCCCCAGCCAGCGTAGCTGGCTGGGGCATGCCGGGAGTTGTAGGCCAAAAACATCGGGGGACCCAAGGTTGGAGAACACTGGTCTACAGTCTCAGCCTTGTGTACGTGAGTGTGTTTGCATACACATGCTTGGATTCCAAGGCTTTCATTGCAGAGTCGTAACCAATGCTGGCTTCAGACTTTTGAGGGGCCCCCTCCTTCATTGCGCCTGCCTTCCCACCGCCATGGTCACCGGCTGGGGAACAAGCAGGTTGCAATGGGGGGGGGGGAACGAGGAGCGATTCCAGGGGACTCTCTTCAGCGGGCCCTGCTGGGATGTGGGGCCTTGGCGGGGGCCCAGCCGTACCTACCCTTGATGCCAGCCTGCCACGGGGCTGTACCTCACTTCTTTCACCAACATTACTGGGTTGTGGAGTAACGGAAGCCGCCTTATCCCGAGTCAGACCCCGCTTGGTCCGCCGAGCCCAGTATGGTCGACACAGACTGGCAGCAGCCACTCCAGGGTTTCAGGCAGGAGTTTTTCCCCTGCCCTGCCTGGTTGTGGGCCTGGTTGCCTGGCTCCTCATGCCCCATGGGCCGCGGGGCGGTGTTGGTGATCTTCCTTCAGCGCCCGCAGTGAGATGCTCGAGATGCTTCGCGCCCTCCTCGTGGTCTGCCTGTCCTCGGGCGTCTCTGGCTTTCTGATGACTGCACCGTTTTGTATTTGAAAATGAAAAACTGTTGATTGGAAACCATTTGCAAGAATAACACAAAAAGGTCTTGATTTGGGGGAGTGGGCGGGGGGGGGGGGACAGCGCATTCAGGATTGTTTTGTCTAATTTGTGAATGCAATTGCGGTGATTGCCAAGCGGCCGGGAAGCTGAGAAGGCACGCTTCTGGACGTCTTCCGGATTCTATTTTTTAGCTCCAGTAAACGCTGCCAGACTTCAACATTTGCCTGTTGGGTTTAGCAGCGAGTCCAGCATGGTCTGCTCCAGCCTTCCCCAACCTGGTGCCCGTGTGGCTGGGAACGATGGGAGTTGGAATCCGACACACCTGGAGGGCGCCAGGTCAGGGAAGGCGGGCCTTTTTATGACTGGCAGCTGCTCCCCAGGGTCCTTCTCGTCACCTGCTCTTTATCCTTCTGACTGGAGATAGCAAGGATTGAACCTGGGAGAGAGATATAAAATCTGGGGTCCACATCTATATTGGTGTTATGCCAGTGTCGTCGTCTTGGCTTCCCCCAAAGAATCCTGGGAATTGTCGTCTGATGAGGGTGCTGAGAACCCTTTCGCACAGATCCGTAGCCCCCAGGGCTGGCCTTACCATGAGGAAGAGTAAGGCGGTTGCCTCAGGTGTCAGATGATGGGCAGTGAAGTGTCGGGAGGAGAGAGTGGTGGGCCTCGTGGCCTGCCCTGCACCCCCTGATCTCACCTGCTGCCCTCAAGGTCTTGTGGAGGATGTTGTCCTGTCAGCAGTGTTGAAGAAAGCCTCGACTGTCGGTCCGATCAGGTCTTTTACCTGGAAAGGGAGAGGGCGCCATCCTGTTCTTTGCCTCAGGCAGCAAAACCTCTTGGGCTGGCCCTGCTAGCCCCTCCCAGAACTACAGTACCCAGGGGCCCCTGGAAAGAGGAGTGTCTGCTATGCCAGTTTATGTGAGCTGTGGCTACACTTTCTGGCGCCCCCCCCCCCCCGAACACGCCAGCTTTCAACCATTTCAAGAGGCCCAGATTTCCCGGATGTAGCATATAGGGAAAAGATGTATGACATGAAGCCCCATGGACGGGCTTTCGGTGCCACCTGTAAATAGAAGGCCTGGAAAGGGGTTGTACACGTGGGAAGATGCTTAAAGAGGGCAGAATAGGAGGGGCTTAGCAGGGGATGTGCTCCTGTCTGCAAATTTGCTCATGCTCAGATGCACAAAAGTGAACAGAATTAACTTGGAGATTGACAGTGGTGTCTCTCCACCCCAGCAAAACCCGCCATACCTGTCTTGACCAGTAGCAATAGTGGGGCCAAAGTTATAAGTGTGTACTTGGTAGGAGGTGATTCCTCCCAATCCCAAACGGCATTCCGCTCTCTGAAAATCTCTTGCCTGTTTCCAGGCTTAGAAAGTTCTGTGAAGGTCTGCCTTGTTGCTGTGGTGTGCAAGAGATGTGCCAGAAAGAGAGGCTTGGCAGAAGCTGCGTCCGGTGTTTCCGCCTCCTTGGGTCCCGGGGCCTGCAGGGATGCTGCTTCGGGGGCCCTCTTGTCAGGGCCGGCCCTTACTTTCCTGCCATTAACATATGAACTTGCCTTATATGGAGTCAGACCCCTGGGCGACCGAGCTCAGGATTGGCTAGCCTGGCCAGCAACAGCAGCTCTGTCAAACCTCAGGGCAGAGAAGGAGGTTGCCCAGCCGGGCTGCTTGACCTGCTTTCACTGGAGGTCCCAGCCAGGGATTGGAGCTGGCCCCTTCTGGGTGCAACGCAGCTGCTCTGGCAACGAGCAGCCGTGCCTCTCTATTCCTTTGCAACGTTGACACCCTACATTTATAAGTAAGCCCCCTTTCCAAAAGACCACGGGGAGTCTCCAGTGCCCCTCCAAAGGCAGGTCATAGAATCATAGAATCATAGAAAGTAGAGTTGGAAGGGGCCTACAAGGCCATCGAGTCCAACCCCCTGCTCAATGCAGGAATCTAGGTCAAAGCATCTCTGACAGATGTCTGTCCAGCTGCACCTTGAATGCCTCCAGACTGGGAGAGCCCACCACCTCCCTAGGTAGTTGGTTCCATTGTCTTATTGCTCTGACAGTCAGGAAATTTTTCCTGATGTTTAGGTGGAATCTAGGTTCCTAGGTGATCTTCAAAAGCTGCCTAAACGGGAACCGTTATTGGGATTGCTTCAGCCACAGCCAGCCATACAGTCTTGAGTCACCGCCTGCTTTCAGAGCCATTGTGGGGCTTGTCTCCTACAGCAGTGTCCTATTTCTGGAGGCAGACGGGCCCTTTCCCCCCTCCGAACCCTACAATTACTCAGGGAGGGAGAAGCACATTCCCTCCCAACAGCTGAAAAAAAGTAGATTTCAATTTTCAAAGCTGGCCAAAAATGTGGGCTCAGCACTCTCTGTGGGGCTTTGAAATGCCGGTTCTGTTCAGTCCTGGATTCTATCTGAATCTTAAACAGAGCAGCTGCAGCTGCCTTCCAGCAACAGCTCCGGCTTTCGTAGTCGCAAGGGGGCCACTTGGGGGCACTCGGTCTGATTTCTTCATCTGCCCAGGAGGCTCCGCCGTCGCCTAGGCTGCGTCCGTCCATGTCTAGCACTGAAGAATGATGGATGCCAATTAGATAACGTCTGTGTCCACAGAGAAGTCTTTAGGAGAAGAAAGCAGACATGAGGCCGGCGTAGCAGTGGAGTGGCACGTTAGGGCCATGGGTGGCCACAGACATAGTGATGGAGAGCTGCTGTGATGATTTGTTACCCTGTTTTTCAGCTGAGCAGAGCCCTGTACCACTTCGTTCCTCTAAGAAGAGCTGCAGGAGTCACATGAGCCGTCTTGGCAGCCCTGCCGGTCCCACAGAACAAAAACACACACATGGAGCAACCGCAGTGACAGCCTTGCCTGGACCATCTGATGTTCAAAATGCTGGAAGTGAGGATAGGAGTAACACAGAGCTCTTCTGCGGACAAAAGGTCCTCCAAGATGCTAGAGACACCTGCACACAAAAAAATAGGAGCAGCACTTGACTCAAGAAGCCAGAGCAAATTACAGCTGGATAAATCGTGAAAGAGTCATTGTAAAGTTGGCAGAATGGATTGCTGGGAAGCTGCTGAACGTGAACAGCTATTTAGGGCTTCCTCAGAAACAGGCTTCAGACAGAACAGGATCTGTCCATTTGGATAAGAAAGTAAGAAGAACCCTGAAGCTGGATCAGACGGAAGGACCAGCTAGTCCAGAGCACCCTGTTTCCCACAGTGCCTGTCCTGGGCTTCCCGAAGGAGGGCAGGAGGCCAAATTGCCCTGCGCTGCCCTCGCTCTCCCTCAGCGGCTGTCCACTGTTGGAAACAAGATGCTGAGCAAGATGGGGCCCTTTGGTGGGCGTCACTGAACCCTAGAGCACACCCACTTTTGTCCTGGCAGGATGCTGCCCAGCTCTCTGGGCGTTCAGAGTGCCATTTCTGGCCGGCAGTCGTGCCTGTCGCTCTCGTGACTGCTCTGCGGGATGCAGCGGCGCACGTGGGGACTGGCTTCTGCTTGTGGTGGGACACACCATTGGCGGGGAACGTGTGGCCCTCCAGATGTTGGTGGACTACAGTTCCCATCAGCCCTAGCCAGCATAGCCAGTGGTGAGGGATGATGGGAATTTCAGCCCAGCAACATGGGCCACACGTTCCCCATCCCTGGGAGCACGAGGAGAGGCATCGTAATACTTGCATCACCACTGTGGCAGTGCTGTGTGTGTGTGTGTGTATACTTTTATTGTATTGTATTTGTAATGC
Source organism: Shinisaurus crocodilurus (assembly GCA_021292165.1). Lineage (NCBI taxonomy): Eukaryota > Metazoa > Chordata > Lepidosauria > Squamata > Shinisauridae > Shinisaurus > Shinisaurus crocodilurus. The sequence continues at coordinate 2,501,174 of CM037878.1, forward strand.
AAGGGAACAATCCAAGAGTTGCTTCTCTCGGCTGTGCGGGGAGGCCCGTCGTGCCTAGATCTGTACCCTTGTTTGGCAACCCGTGGCAAAACGGTCACTCCTTCCCGCTCCAGCGAACGGCCCCGCCAGATTTCCTCACTGTGTTGGCTTCATTTTTCCTGCGCCCCCCCCACGCTGCACGACTTCCAGGTGGGTGCTTTTTCGGGGGGCAGAATGGGGGAGCCCCGCAGCTTCCCCTCCTCCGTTGCAAAACGCCTCTTACGGGGTCCTCGCTCGCGGTCCGCCGGTGCGGTGGGCAGCCCCCCGTTGCTCGAGCCAGGACGCGGCACCCCCACCCCCACTTCTTCCACATGACTCGGAGTTCGCCTGGACGGCAGTTCCCGACTGGCACAACTCCCGGCACCCATGTGCAGCCAGTGAGCTGAACTTGCTCTCTGGAGGCAAGGTGTGTGTGTGTGCCTGTTCTTCGAAGCAGAATGGCAAATGCACCGTCCCTGTTTGGGCCTGTCGGGTCTTGTTGGTTTGAAACTTGCTACCAGCTTCATTAAGGAAATTGTGCGGTGCGGGGGGGGGGGGGCACACACTTCCCTCCCTCCCTTCCAAGGAGAAGCAGCACATGGATTTGGCACCCCCCTGTGGCCAATCCGTGGCACTGCCAGCAGGCGCCGGTCCCTCCGCACTCTTTCTGCTGGAGCAAGGGTGGGGGAGAAGGCAAACCGGGCTTTGTTGGTAGATCTCCGGGTGACTCGCAGTAGATCTGCAAAGGGTTTCTGAAATTCTGACTCCCAGTTGTCGGACAATAGCAGCTCCCAAAAAGCTTTCCCCTGCTAAATTTGGTTGCTGAAACAGTGGCAAAGGTGGGCAGACAAACGCGAAGCATTAAGGATCAGAGTCGCTCCCGGGCAGGCGCCCAGCCCAGGAATTTGTGATCAGTACAAGGACCACACTCGCTCTGCAGGGGGGTGGGAAGAGAGGATTCTTTTGTGAAAGGACTCGTGAGTGCGGTTCTGGTACTGATCACTAGTTCCTGGGCTGAGCAGCTGCCCAGAAATGAGTCTGTTCCTGTAGGCTTCGCGTACGTCTGCCCAGCTTTGCCCCTGGCTCTGGCCGTGCTGTGTGAGAGCCCTGCAAGCCGGACACGTGGCCACCCCTGAGGCTGAGGAGTGTCTGCCTGGCTTGTCCCCGAGCGGCTGGGCTGCTTGGGGAAGGGGCCGTCGCTCACTGGCAGAGCGTACACTTTGCGCCTGGAATGTCCGGGTTCCGTCCCTGGCGCCTCCAGCACAGGCTCACGCTGGCTCAGCTTGTCTGAGCGTGGAAAGCTAAGCAGGGTCAGGCCTGGTTATTACTTGGTGTTTTTTTGTTTTTTTAAAAAAATATTTTATTTATTTTTCAAAACAAATTATAACACAGAAAATATATTTAGCAAAATACAAAATTATCACACAAATATAACATAATCAACATACAATAAATCATAAAGTGCTCCCCCCCACCCTCCAAGGGACCAATTAATATACTTCTATCCTCTTGATCAAATAAAGTCTAAATTCCAAAAATATAACATATCCTGACAAGGCATGTTACCCTTCCCCTTTATTAATACATCGTCTAGTAATTGATTCCATATCTCCATAAAATTATTCTTCTTTAGCAATCCTTTTTTGCATTTGATACTACTAGTTAGTTTATCATTTAGGGCTATGTCCCAAACTTCCTTATACCAATCTGTTATTAGGAAAACATATTGTATTGGATGGGAGACCCCTCCTCTGGTTTCCTGCCTTGAGCAGGGGATGGGACTCGATGGCCTTGTAGGCCCCTTCCAACTCTATCACAGTGATGGCGAACCTTTTTGAGCCTGAGTGCCCAAACTGCAACACAAAACCAACTTATTTATTTCAAAGTGCCAACACTGCAATTAAACCTGAATACCGAGGTTTTAGTTTTAGAAAAACAACTCATACAGTTGACCGAACTAATTAACATCTTTTTTCTTAAAAGAAAAACACAATAACAGAGCTTTCAATGATACAAACAGTTTTTTGTTGAAAAAAAAATCAACTCAAAAAATTATTATAGTACTGCATTGTACACATAGCCTGAAGGGAATTTATAAAAACTTTTTAAATAATTAGGCACATGTATTTTTGGATAAGGGATTCTCAACTTGTAATATGATTACCTATATGCCAGACTGAAATTGTATGGGGCAAGCTTTACCCCGGGTCCTTTCCCTGCTTCTACAGGTGTCGGATTAATAAAAGTAAAAGTCAACCAGTACTAGGATGAGCAAGATAAACAAGAAAACTAAACGTGCTTAACACATTTAAAACACTTTATGTCTTGGACTGCAAACACTGCAATAGGTAAAAGTTTGGATTGGGTATGCTTTTGCACAATTAATGTGATTTTTGCTATTGCATGCATGCTGATAATTAGTCAAACCTTGGCTCATACTCCGTTAGTTTGAGAGCAACACATGCAGCACTCAGGTCAACTGTTAGGGCTTTACATCCAAGCCATGCTCTGTGCATCATTCTTCAAAATCTTTTAAATGTGATAACCATGTAGAAAAGAATTCTGTAACAGGAATTCTAGAATAAAATCATTCTGTTCCACACTGTGAGAAAGAACAAGATCATTAGTGTTTTGCAGAAGGGGACAGTCTTTTCGTGATCTGGTGACCAATGGCTCGAGTGCCCACAGAGAGGTCCCTGAGTGCCAGCTGTGGCACCCGTGCCATAGGTTCGCCATCACTGCTCTATCAGATCTATGAATCTATGAAGCCAAAAGGGCCGGGGAAGGGCTCTTTCCCGCTGAGGCACTGCTGGTCAGCATAGACTGAACTGGCCTAGGAGAACCAGTGGTTTGGCTCTGGAGAAGGCAGCTTCCGGTGTGACCAGGGCTTGATCAGTGATGGCCGGCAGCCCCCGTCGAGAAACACCCCCTCTCAGTCAAGGCGCAGCCCTAGCAGAGGGCCTGGGGTGTTCTGGGGGCTTTTCTCGCACATGGGGTGATGGCCAGGCCAAGCAGGGGCGGCGGTCAGGGCCCCGCATGAACCGCCTCTGCGCCCAACAGCGCTTCCCAGGCGATCAGTCGCAGTGGCTCAGCGGATCCTCCAGAGGCGGATGCAGTCTGCTTCAGCATCCCCGTGGCTGGAGAGAAACCCCCGGGGAGGGCGGCGTGGCCGTGATTCCCTGCTTCTGGGCTTCCCAGAGGCATCAGACCGGGAAACCGGGTGCTGGACCTTCCTGGTCTGGTCTAACAGGGCTGCCCCCAGCTCTTAATTTCTCCCATCTCATTAAGCCCCCAACGCAGCTCTACTTAAATCTAAATTTAGCCACCTTGAGAGATGCTTGTAGTGGAAAAGCGGGATATAAATGTAGTATTGGTTCTGACACTGATCATAAATCCCTGGGCTCGGCATGTGCCCAGAGGCACCCTCTTCCTTAATTGTGTGCGTGTGTGTGTGTCCATCTGCCTGGACCAGTATTTTACACCTTGCTGCTTTTGGTGGACCTCGGGGTTCTAGTAAAAAAAACAAACTTAAGTCCTGCAATCCTGATGTCTGATGATCACAGGATCCGGATGTTTGACTTTGACTAGATTGCTTATTCTTTGTTCCGTTTCATGTCACTGACCATTCATCCTTCTAATCCCAACATGATGAAGTGTACGAGGCAGAGAGACAAATACCTCGCCCAAGGTCACTCAGGGTGGAAACAGAGGTGGCGTTCTGCCGTGGAGCGGAAGTGGTTTTGACACCGTTCCTTCCTCTGCAGACGGATGCCTCGGGATGCAGCAGATATGTGTCGGAAATGGCCTCCACCCTCGCTTTACGTTGCCTACTCAGCGGAGTCTGGTGACTCCTGTTTCAGTGGGGCTCCTTCCCCATTGCATCTTTTCTTGGCAGCTTCATAGGAGCTCTCCGTGGTGGTGAACCAGCACCACAGAGAGCTCCTATGAAGCGACCTGTCTCTTCACTCAGCAGGAAGCTGTAACTGAGATGGTCTTTCCACCGTATGCCCCCCCGCCCCCCGACAACCCACACGCCACATCACTCCAGCTCCATATTCACCGTCAGTGCCAGGATGTGAGGTCACTCCGGTTTTGGAGGGGGGCAGCCTGAGAGAAACTGGGGAGAAGAAAGTTTAACTCTTGCTTGTCAGTCACTCCTGGTGGATCCCTGTCCCTTTGCACATAGGCTAATTATCTAAATATATACAGTCATGCCTTGGATTGAGAGCATAATTCGTTCCGGAAACGTGCTTGTAATCCAAAACACTCTTATATCAAAACGAAATTCCCCCAAGAAAATTTGTACAGAGATTTTTAATTTAAGCCGTACTACAGTGCTTGTATTGCAAGACGTCGCTTGTATATCAAGTCAGATTTTTAAAAATAAATATTTAAAAATGTGCTTGTCTTGCAAAACGCTCTCAAACCAAGTTACTTGCAATCCAAGGTATTACTGTATATCTTTAAGGGTGCAACCCTATTAGACAGAAAAAAGTCCTACAGCTCTCAGCTGGGACTTGTGAGACTTTTTTTCTGTCTAAACATGCATAGCATTGCACCCTGAAGTAGCTAATTGCCGCATACCAACAGATTGGTCTGGTGTATTTTAAAATCCAGCCAAAAATCCTACCACTCCAACTGAAAACTGTCTAGTGGCTATCAGAATCTACAGAGAAACCCAAACTGACAATTTTGGAGGCAGAAAATGGTTCCTGGGTTTGTTTTTTTGGTTTGTTTGTTTTGTTTGTTTGTTTTAGTTTTCACATTCTCTTCACCATCACCTATGCAAAACAAACTATAACTTTGATATGTCTTGCTTGTCTGCCACCTTCCAAGAGCCATTGACTGAACTGCAGGGATGATATGGCATCATGTTCTCGTACATGTTGTAATTATCCAGAGTGCAGCAAATAGGATGGTGATGCAGAGTGTAGGTTCTGTGCAGGAAATGAGTTACATCCAGAAAAATGCCTCACATAGGGATGTGCACTGGATTCAGCTGAAGCCCAAGACAAATTGGGTCACTTTGGACTGTTTCTGATGCTTCCCGAGGCAAAGTGGGCTTTCCCCCAGAAGTGACCAGAACCGAACTTGGACCCTGCATGTTGCTTCATTCAGGCTTTGGGCTTGGAAAAGCAAACGTTGGCTGGGTTCAGACAACACAATAACCCGCACTCGAGGGTTGAGTATGGGTTGTCGTTGAGCTGTGGGTTGTTGTTGAAACGTGGGTTATTGTGTTGTCTGAACCCAGCTGCACTAACAAGGCATGACTTGTTAACCACATGAAGAGAACCCCTGGTTTGTTGTTGGGTTATGAACTATGGGTTGCTCACCATGGTTTGTTATTTCAGCTGGTTCAGACAACACGATAACCCACGGTTCAACGACAACCCACAGCTCAACCCTTCGTGTTGTCTGAACCCAGTCATTGTGTCTCCTCTCCAGACAGTGTCTTTTGGTTTTGTTTCTTGAAACACTGGTGAATGTTTTCCCACGGAGGGAAGGTGGGGAAAATAGATTTTCGTTCGGAAAACGGTGCAGGGCAAGAGACAGCCCCACCCTCCCTACATACACAAAGAGGTCTGTCTGATCCACTTGCCCCATTCCATGGCTGCCTTTACACGTTTAATGACGAGCCAGAAATCTTGTCACAGGTCTTCCAATGGCACCCTAAGAACTGCAGGAGTTGGAGTCTGCCGGCATAAAGTGTGCCTAGAAGCAGTCATGCAGGGCTGGGGGACGGCTTTCAGCCAGAGGGCCAAGTTCACTTTTGGAGATGCTCTTGAGGGCTGCATTCCAGGGGTGGGTGGGGCTGAAGGTATCATGGGTGGGGCCAAAATGCCCCCCAAATGCCAGCATATTTTAGCTGAAAGTTCTTCCTGCCAAGTCAATAAGCGGCCTTAGGAGAGGCAGTTCAAGCTCCTAGAACAGGCCGGGAATAAGCTGCACAAAAGTTGGGAAGCCACCAAACGATTGGTGGTTGGGGGAAGGGGGCGGGGCCTGGGAAGGAGGCGCGGCCATCCAGGGAGCTCAGCAGGGCCAATTTGCCCCCCCCCCAGGCCTGAGTCTCCCCACCCCAGCAGCAGGGAAGGGAGGGGCTTGGGGCGGGACGGAGAGAGCGCCCAGGGAAGCGGGTGGGCCGAAGGGCAGGAATGGTGGTGGGGGGGGAGGCGGGCAGGTGTCGTGTCGGGGGGAGCTGATAGAAGGAGGTGCCACTGTGACCGCCTTGCCAAGGGCTCGGAGGCCGGAGGGGGTGAGGTCCCTTTGGCAGGGAGAGGGAGCCTTTGGGGTGCTGCTCTCGAACGTCAAAAGGGACAACCCACGGTTTTTTATTTATTTATTTATTATATTTATCAATCGCCCATCTGGCCGGTCACCCGGCCACCCTGGGTGATGTACAAGTAAAATACAATAAAACACAATAAAATATAATAATTAAAACAATATAAAATTATAAAACCATATAAAATATATATATATATATATAAATATATATATATATATATATATATAAAAAAAAAGTTGCTGGGCTGCTGCAGGCTGTTCAACGCCTTACGCTACGATGCCCGATGCCCGTGCTCTGCTCCTGGCTGTGCTGTGGAGGCTCGAGGGATTCTTCCTTCCCTCGTCTTCCTTTTGTTGAACGGCAAGCAAAGCCAGTGGGGGAAACCGCAGGGGAGAGCCAAGCCACAGTCCGTGGAGGCTCCCTGCTTCCTGTCAGTGCGTGTTACCTTTGTCAACAGCACGGCAACATCCGTGCCCCACGGCAGGGCCTGCAGAGGTGTTGTAAACTGGTTCTGCGCTGGGAGGCAGAAAGGGAGCCAGGCCATGAGATCGGCCGTTTGTCACACCTCAGCTCAGAGGCCGAAGAAGAAGTGCTGCTCACAGCACCAGGGACTGTATCGGGGGTTCCGAACTGGAACCGCGGCCTCGGTCCTTCGTGCAGCCTCGATTAGGATCAAGCGGTGGTGGGAAATGTATGGGCCTCCAGACGCTGTTGGGCTGGAGCCCCTGCCAGCCTGAGCCAGCTTAGCCGAAGGTGAGGGGTGCCGGGAGTTGCATCCCGACAACAGGGTGAGGGCCGCACGTCCCCCGTCCCTGGAATAGAAGCATGCCCACTTTGGGATCAGCGAGGGCTCTGCCTGAGCCAGAAGGGACAGCGAGGGAGAGTTCTGCACAACGGAAAGTCTGTGCTGGGTGAACAGTACATTCTGTATATCGGAACTGCCAGAACATAAAACTGCCTTGGGTTTCCTCGCTGTTCTGCACTGGAATGATCAGAAATTGGCCGTCACCAGCTGGGGTCTTTCTTGGCCCCCGCTCATGGCAGGCCTTTGGGAATGCCAGAAGTCCCGTTTATACAGAAGACAAATACGCTGCCCTTTAGGGCAAACCTTTATCTTGAGTTGTATTTTGTTTGGATGGTTGATGGTTCTTAGCATTATGTACTGGGTTTTTACTATTTTCTGAACTGGGTCTCTGTTTATTATTAACGCTGGCTTTCTTTCTTTTTAAAATTGATTTCTTATTCTATTGGCTTTTATTGTGTAACCTGCCTTGAGAGGATTTTACCCTGAATGGCAACTTAAACATATTTTCAAAAAATAAATGTTATGAGATTTGCTGGGGCAGGCACAAGTTCCTTAGGCTGGGATCACCTCTCTCTATATAGGAGTAAATGCGGGAGTAGTTTGACTTAGGCTGTAATCCTATGCCTGGTTCGACAGAAAAAGGCGTACAATTCCCAGCATGCCCCAGCCAGCCAGAATGGCTGGCTGGGCCATGCTGGGAGTTGTAGGCCTTTTTTTCTGTTGAGATAGGAATATTGCACCTTTATTCTCTTTCAGTCCCCAAAGAACTAGGGGTATGCCAGACCTGTCCCTGCAGGAAAGGCACAAATATTTGCAGATGATAGAGGAACAATGATTGACCTTTCTGTGCAGATCTGAATCATTGCAGATCCGAATCATTGCGTGCAAGGGCCACAATCTCAAAAACTGTGTATTGATAGGAGGTGCATCTACCCCCTGTTGTGTTGTTCACTCCCACCGCCACCCCAGATCAGGGCCTTTCTGGACTGCAACTTCTCCTTGTTCCCCTATAAGTGAAGGGGACCCATTCACGTGTGGGGGGGGGGAGAGAAGAAGAGGCAATCGGACACCCCCATCAACTTTTGGCCACGTACCTTGTTCCCTTTGGAATAAAATAACATGATGGAATTCCTTTCCTTGTAGCTGGGTTCTGTGGGAATATGGTCAGGTGCATACCCGCTTATAGTTTACAGGCAAAATAAAAATAAAGCCCCTCTTTCCCATTATTGTTTCCATGATTATTGCATTTACTTTTTCTTGCTCTGCTTTCAAACACCTGGTGGCCGGGTGACCGGCCAGATGGGCGATTAATAAATATAATAAATAAAATAAAATCCATGTCTAAAACCTTTGTTCAGCGGTGGCACAAGCTCCCGTGCTGCCCGAGGTGGGAGAACAGGCACCAGCGCTGCTGCTGCAACCCCTCGGCTGTGGCACCCTGCCTGCCCCCCCCTTCGGCTTGCGCTAAGTAGAGCTAGCCAAAAGGCAGACTCTCTGAAGAGCCATGTGGGCCGGCAAAAGAGACGCCCAGTCAAAAATGCCTGGCTCTGAGGGGGTTCTTCCTCAGAGCCAGGCACTGACTGGAGAGGTGGCCCTCTCAGAGCATCACAGCGGGTGGGTGGCTGCACTAGAGAATCCCAGCGGCAGGACTCTCCAGAGCACCGCTAGTGCCGCTGCCTTGCTTTAGCGACATGGTAAATTTTTTTGATCGGGTGACCTCCCTTGTGGACTGTGGGAATGCTGTGGACATTATATATCTGGACTTCAGCAAAGCTTTCGACAAAGTGCCTCATGATATCCTGATTAGTAAGCTAGCTAAGAGTGGGCTAGATGGAACAACTATCAGGTGGATCCACAATTGGCTACAGAATCGGACTCAAAGAGTGCTTATCAATGGTTCCTTCTCAAACTGGGGAGAGGTAACGAGCGGGGTACCACAGGGCTCGGTCCTGGGCCCAGTGCTCTTCAACATTTTTATTAATGACTTGGATCAGGAGGTACAGGGAATGCTTATCAAATTTGCAGATGACACAAAGTTGGGTGGAACAGCTAATACTCTGGAAGACAGAAACAAAATTCAAAGTGACCTCGATAGGCTGGAGTGCTGGGCCGAAAACAACAGAATGAAATTTAATAGGGATAATGCCAAGTGCTGCACCTAGGGAGAGGAAACCAAATGCAGAGTTACAGAATGGGGGACACTTGGCTCAACAATACTACAAGTGAGAAGGATCTTGGAATTGTGGTAGATCACAAACTGAATATGAGCCAGCAATGCGATGTGGCTGCAAAGAAGGCAAATGCAATTTTGGGCTGTATTAATAGAAGTATAGCTTCCAAATCGCGGGAAATGATAATTCCCCTTTACTCGGCACTGGTTAGGCCTCATCTTGAGTACTGCGTCCAGTTCTGGGCACCTCACTTTAAGAAGGACATAGACAAACTGGAGAGGGTTCAGAGGAGGGCAACAAGGATGATAAAGGGACTGGAAACAAGGCCCTATGAGGAGAGACTGAAGGAACTGGGCATGTTTAGCCTTCAGAAGAGGAGACTGAGGGGAGATATGATCGCACTCTTCCAGTATTTGAAGGGATGTCACACAGAGGAGGGCAAAGATCACTTCTCGATCATCCCAGTTTGCAGGACACGGAATAATGGGCTCAAGTGACAGGAACCCAGATTCCACCTGAACATCAGGAATAATTTCCTGACTGTCAGAGCAATAAGACAATGGAACCAACTAGCTAGGGAGGTGGTGGGCTCTCCCACTCTGGAGGCATTCAAGGTGCGGCTGGACGGCCATCTGTCGGGGATGCTTTGACCTGGGTTCCTGCATTGAGCAGGGGGTTGGACTCGATGGCCTTGTAGGCCCCTTCCAACTCTACTTTTCTATGATTCTATGGTAGTGGGGAACCCTCCTGGCGGGGGATGGCGGCATGCAGTTTGTGCATTTCGCCTCTCCACCTCCTGAGGCGCCACCTCATAGGGGGGGGCTGGCCCTGCCTTTGTCTCTTAACCCAAGGTCATTAAACCAACACTGAAGGGCACCAACATCTGCAAAGTAGTAAGAAAGTTGTGGTTATTATTTAGTTTTTTACCCAGTGTTCCCCGAAGGAACTCAAGCGGAACAGGATGCTGGACTAGATAGGCCTTTGGTGTGATCCAGCACAGCCCTGCTGCCGCCTCGTATGCTCTTATGACTGGACCAAGGTCACCAAGGGAGCTCCATGGCTGAGCAGGGATTCCAGCCTGGCCCCCCATTCCTAGTCTAGAACTCCAATTGCTCTAGGGATGAAGGAGAAATCTGTTCAATCTGGATTTTTATATGAACATCCCCAGTTTGCACCTTCTGAACCTGTGTGCAAAGTGGAGCACACTTGCATGCCCTGATGTCGACACGTTTCACAATTTTGTGATGCCGTTTGCCATGAAAAAATGCGCGCAAAAAGGCATATATTAGGGGAAAGTGTGCACAAAAACACATTCTACTAGGGACAATTGCTTGCAAAAAGTGTGCACATAAGGAAAAGTGCATAACACGGGAGCATATTTAGAGAAGTGTACATGAAAATGTATATGAATTTCCGTGCAGACGTTTGTCATTGTTTCTGAATTTGCAAACTGGTGCAGAAATGGGCCAAAACACACCCACAGCTGGGAGAATGAGAAACCGAGTGAAACCAAAGTGGACAGAATTGCCCATCTCTATGACCACACTGTTACATCTTTCTTCTCAGATAACAGAGAAAGTGAGGCCTGCTCCTCTCGACACCCATGCATCCTGTTCCAGGTGTGGTACTTGGCACAGGTGTGTTCTGAATGGTGCTGTACCAAGATGGTTTGTGTGGGTGTATTTGTTAACTTGATTCAGGGGCACCCACAACCCCTTGCCTATTTAAAATGACCACATTTCCACACGGCTTTGTCCCTGTCCTTCAGAGGTGGGGATCTCCAGCTATCGCGCGGCTAAGTCTTCAAAGAGACATTGATGCAGAGAGATTCCCAACACTCTGGATAGTTTGGTCAGCTAAAGGGTTCGCTCTTTTCTCCTTCATTGATCCCAGAAACGGTGGGTTTCTGGCTTCTGCATCTTACGCCTCTGGCATCTCCCTACGCCGATGCCTTTACAGTCCCTGCATTCTTTATTTGTTAAATTCTGTCTTCCTTTCTTTCCAGTTTATTTTTTTAAATTTCTATATAAAATGAACACATAATATCAAACATGTAACAATTAACAAAACAAAATAGACCTCCGATTTTCTTCTACAGCAAATATAGGTAACAATAATTATGTCTTCCTTTCTGGCCACCAGATGGTGCCACGTTGCCTTCTTTAGAGGACATACGGTACATGGAAATGCTGGTGTATCAACACAAAACTCATATTTCTGCTCAATCTCTCTTTTTCTCTCTCTCTGTGTACACACACGCAAAACAAATGAATATTTGTTTAGCACTTTTGTTGCAGGGATATCTCATTTTCCAAGTGCACAAAGCTCAAAATATTTTGTACCTGGGAAAATGCAATCCTTCCTTTAGAATCTAAAGTTTAGATCGTGTGTTCATTGATATTGAGTAGAATGTGGTCACATGATTTTTCTTTTTAAAGAAACTGTGAGCTCCCTGCTGTACAACTCCTGCACACAAATACATATTTTAGGTGACAGGACAACACCTGCAGTGATCATTCCCAGCAAGGCCTCTGCTCTGACTGCGTCTATATGTTTGGACAGGATAGTAAAATCAATCACAGAAACGTGTTTGAACAACAAAGCGTCTTGTGGCACCTTAAAGACAAATTTATTGCATTTTCCCATGTACAAAATATTTCAGGCTTTGTGCACTTGGAAAATGAGATATCCCTGTAACAATAGTGCTAGCTTGGGAAACAAATATCCATTTGTTGCAAGCATGCACACAGAAAGAGCTAAATTTACCCTTTTTACGCATCTGTAGCGCTTTGCAGCTGAAATTTGGTGGTAAACTGCTAAAGCATTTTTTGCTGCTGCCACTGAATCCAGCGGCACAGTGGCAGGAATCATAGAATCATAGAAAAGTAGAGTTGGAAGGGGCCTACAAGGCCATCGAGTCCAACCCCCTGCTCAATGCAGGAATCCAGGTCAAAGCATCTCTGACAGATGTCTGTCCAGCTGCACCTTGAATGCCTCCAGAGTGGGAGAGCCCACCACCTCCCTAGGTAGTTGATTCCATTGTCTTATTGCTCTGACAGTCAGGAATTTTTTCCTGATGTTTAGGTGGAATCTGACTTCCTGTAACTTGAGCCCATTATTCTGTGTCCTGCAAACTGGGATGAACGAGAAGAGATCTTTGCCCTCCTCTGTGTGACATCCCTTCAAATACTGGAAGAGTGCGATCATATCTCCCCTCAGTCTCCTCTTCTGAAGGCTAAACATGCCCAGTTCTTTCAGTCTCTCCTCATAGGGCCTTGTTTCCAGTCCCTTTATCATCCTTGTTGCCCTCCTCTGGAGTGTGATCACAGGGAAGCCCAGGGTGTGTGTGTGTGTCGAATGGAGGGCAGTGAGCGAGTGATCCTGCCAGGGGCTCCACAAATTAAACGGCCCATGGTTAGCTTAAGGAATGGTATTTGGGAAATCGATGTGAATACACCCAGGCACGGGTGACCATGGGTGTTGCCTGAAATTGGTGTCCTGTACAGGGCTCTCGCATCTTTGAGCACCGTAATCTTTGAGAAGACCTGGAGTGACTGGATTTGGGTCCATCCTATATCTGTACCACTGAATATGCCCCATTCCCCCCCTCTTTTGTTGGTTTAGGGTGCAATCCCATGGATGTTTAGACAGAAAGAGGGCCTACAATTCCCAGCATGCCCCAGCCAGCCATGCTGGCTGGGGCACGCTGGGACTTGTAGGCCTTCTTTCTGTCTCAACATCCATGAGACTGCACCGTTAGTCATTGGACACAGAACTGTTCCTTTGATCCCTTTGTTTAAACCAGGGGTGGGCGGGCCGTGGGCCGCATGCAGCTCCCCGGCCTCAGGCGCAGGCCCTGCTGCCCCCCCCCCCGGCTCCCACCAAACTCGCCACTGTAGCTGCCAGCACAGTAGCAAAATAAGTGGGGGGTTTGCTGCCAAATTTTCATGGCAAACTGTGACGGTGGCCTAAGAAGGCCAAATTTAGCTTGAAAGCCTTGGTTTAAAGCTAGATTTGCCCTTTCAGGCCAACCGTCACAGTTTGTGACCAAAATATGGTGGCAAACTGGATTTGTTTTGATGAGACTGACGCCTAAATTTAGTAGCATGCATGCGGTGGCAGCCGGGGTGCAGCCCCCACGGGGTTGAAATTGGATCCAGAGCCCAAAAAGTTGCCCACCCCTGGTTTGACCCCTAGAAAAACCCTGGGCTCCAAGCCCTCAGAGTTCTGGTGACCTCAACGGGTCCCACTTTGCTGAAATCACCCTCTGAAATCCCTTGGTTCCTGGCCGACCCTACAGCGGCAGGGCACCATCCTGCAGTCCTGGTGTATAGTTCCATGGCCTTCTGATGGCCTGATCCCGCCCAACTCACTGGTTGAATGACTAGCCCAGGTGTCCTGGTTGCATCTGTCAGCTCTCACTCCTTGAGTGGAACCACTGTGAGCCATGGAACGCTGCCCCCATAGCCTCGCTACACTTTGGCCCACCCAGACCACCTGGTTCTGGCCCCCTGTTCTAGCTGAAGCGGTGTGCAATCTGCAGCCACCCACAAGGTCTCCTTTTGCTGCAATCTCTGGGGTTTCCCCAGCTCTGTCTTGAGGAAGGATCCGACGGGATCCCAGAAAAGATATCTGTAAGGTCTGCTCTCTTTTCTGGTGGTTCTTCCCTGACAAATTGCAGCCTGGACCTGCTTTTCCTATCATTTGCTTGCCGAGCGTGCGTAGAAACCTGGCCTGTCTTTTAAATTCCATTTTGGCCATCTCGTGGGAAGGATCGTGGCCAGACTCCCTCTTTTCCGCTTCTCGGCACCCCCTCCTTATGCCCATTGGGGTTAGCCAATTCTTCCGGTAGACTTGGTCGACACACAACGTCGTGGCATCCCAGCGGCTCCAATGATGGAGAATAGATTTCTAGAAGAGGAAGCTGGAAAAAGGGAGTTGCGCACAAGGCGCGGGCAATCGGTATGAGTGAGTTCAACATGGGTACCCATTCTGTCCTGCCCTCTTCTCTTGCAACAGCCTTGGCGCGCTCCCCACAGTCAGAGACACACCTTTGTGAACTCTTCTCCCTGCCCGAACGTGCAAGCTCTCCTTCCAGACTTCTTTTCCTCTTTTGCTCTCCCAGTTAGCTTTAGGGCTCCAAATCGCCTTGCAACTCCCTCGGAATCGTAGCCCAACCCATTCAAGACCAAACTCAACGCGCATGTCTGTGCCCTCGCTTTCCATGCATAGCAGCTCTCAGCTCAGTCAGCGAACGGAGTTTTGGACCTATTTCCCCCACATAGAATCATAGAATCATAGAAAAGTAGAGTTGGAAGGGGCCTACAAGGCCATCGAGTCCAACCCCCTGCTCAATGCAGGAATCCAGGTCAAAGCATCTCTGACAGATGTCTGTCCAGCCGCACCTTGAATGCCTCCAGACTGGGAGAGCCCACCACCTCCCTAGGTAGTTGATTCCATTGTCTTATTGCTCTGACAGTCAGGAAATTTTTCCTGATGTTTAGGTGGAATCTAGGTTCCTGTAACTTGAGCCCATTATTCCGTGTCCTGCAAACTGGGATGAATGAGAAGAGATCTTTGCCCTCCTCTGTGTGACATCCCTTCAAATACTGGAAGAGTGCGATCATATCTCCCCTCAGCCTCCTCTTCTGAAGGCTAAACATGCCCAGTTCTTTCAGTCTCTCCTCATAGGGCCTTGTTTCCAGTCCCTTTATCATCCTTGTTGCCCTCCTCTGAACCCTCTCCAGTTTGTCTATGTCCTTCTTAAAGTGAGGTGCCCAGAACTGGACGCAGTACTCAAGATGAGGCCTAACCAGTGCCGAGTAAAGGGGAATTATCACTTCCCGCGATTTGGAAGCAATACTTATATTAATGCAGCCCAAAATAGCATTTGCCTTCTTTGCAGCCACGTCGCATTGCTGGCTCATATTCAGTTTGTGATCTACCACAATTCCAAGATCCTTCTCACTTGTAGTATTGTTGAGCCAAGTGTCCCCCATTCTGTAACTCTGCATTTGGTTTCCTCTCCCTAGGTGCAGCACTTGGCATTTATCCCTGTTAAATTTCATTCTGTTGTTTTCGGCCCAGCGCTCCAGCCTATCGAGGTCACTTTGAATTTTGTTTCTGTCTTCCAGAGTATTAGCTGTTCCACCCAACTTTGTGTCATCTGCAAATTTGATAAGCATTCCCTGTACCTCCTCATCCAAGTCATTAATAAAAATGTTGAAGAGCACCGGGCCCAGGACCGAGCCCTGTGGTACCCCGCTCGTTACCTCTCCCCAGTTTGAGAAGGAACCATTGATAAACACTCTTTGAGTCCGATTCTTTAGCCAATTGTGGATCCACCTGATAGTTGTTCCATCTAGCCCACTCTTAGCTAGCTTACTAATCAGGATATCATGAGGCACTTTGTCAAAAGCTTTGCTGAAGTCCAGGTATATAATGTCCACAGCATTCCCACAGTCCACAAGGGAGGTTACCCGATCAAAAATGAGATCAGATTAGTCTGACAGGATTTGTTCTTGACAAATCCATGCTGGCTTCTAGTAATCACTGCATTGTTTTCAAGGTGCTTGCAGACTGACTTCTTTATAATCTGCTCAAAAATCTTCCCCGGGATTGATGTCAGACTGACTGGCCTATAGTTCCCAGGTTCCTCCTTCCTGCCCTTTTTGAAGATGGGAACAACATTTGCCCTCCTCCAGTCGTCTGGCACTTCACCTGTCCTCCATGATTTCTCAAAGATAATAGACAGTGGTTCTGAGAGTTCTTCTGCCAGTTCCTTTATTACTTTAGGATGCAGCTCATCAGGCCCTGGAGATTTAAACTCGTTCAGAGTAATCAGGTGCTCCTTGACCATTTGCCTATCAATCTCAAGCTGCAATTCTGCCCCTTCAGTCTGCACTTCAGGTTTGCCAGGGGGGTCATAGACCCTCTTTTGGGAGAAGACCGAGCCGAAGTAGGAATTGAACACTTCTGCCTTTTCTTTGTCTTCTGTTATCAATTTGCCATCCTCATTGCGTAGTTGAACCACCAGTTCTTTCTTCTGTCTTTTACTGTGCATGTATCTGAAGAAAGCTTTTTTGTTGCTTTTAGCATTCCTCGCTAACCTTAGCTCATTCTCAGCTTTAGCCTTCCTGACACTATTCCTGCAGTTCTGTGCTACCTGCCTGTACTCTTCCCCTGTAGCCTGTCCTTCCTTCCACTTCCTATACGTGTCCTTTTTTGTTTTCAGGTCATCTTTGAGTTTATTGTGAAGCCACATTGGCTTCTTCTGTTGCCCTCTGCCTTTTTTCCTTGTGGGAATTGTTTGCAATTGTGCCTTTAAAATTTCCTTTTTTAAAAACTCCCACCCCTCCTGGGCTCCCTTTCTCGTGAGAGTCACTTGCCATGGGATCTTACTAATCATTGTTCTGAGTTTGTTAAAATTGGCTTTCCTAAAATCCAGGGTACGTGTTTGGCTACACTCAGCTTTTGCTTCTGTTAGATCAACATCTCGAACCCTATGCATGGATGCGTTATGGTATCCATTTTGCTCTATGCTTTGCTTGTTTGATATGCCTAGGACTGCATAACTTATATGAACTGATTGAATCCATATTAGAATTTGCACAAGTGCCTTTTCATTATTATTGCAACAAGTTAATTCCCCACGATTCGATTGATCATTTGTGCACTTTCATCCCTGTTCATTAAAACCAACCCCCCTGTTTGAATATATGCATGGGTGTGTGATTGGGACAAATCTGCCTGGATGTGGTATGACCAACATCAAAAGTTCCTTTCCACATGCGTATCTCTGAGTGTGTGGATATGTGTGTTCAGAGAAGACACTCACTAACAGCTAGTTAGAACAAAGGAGCAGAAAGTTTTAAAAACTAGGATTGTGACAATCTGATTACTGAAAAACAGTGGCTTTGTGGAGAGAAGTTGGGTCTCATGCCTATCTTCCCACCTCCTGGACCGCCTTCTTTGCCCGTACCAGCCTGCCCGCAATCTGAGATCAGCATCGGAGCCCTGTTTGCGTGCTTGCCAGTCAGAGCGTGAGGGACAGGGTCTTCTCAACACCGGCACTTCCCGGCACTTCCAGTGTGGCGTAGTGGTTAGAGTGTTGGACTGGGACTCGGGAGATCCGGGTTCTAGTCCCCGCTTGGCCACGAAACTCACTGGGTGACTTTGGGCCAGTCACTGACTCTCAGCCTAACCTACCTCACAGGGTTGTTGTGAGGATAAAGTGGAGAGAAGGAGGATTATGTAAGCCGCCTTGGGTTCCTTGAAGGAAAAAAGACGGGGTATAAATATAATAAATAAATAAAAAATAAAACTCTGTTCCATTTGAGGTCCACCAGCTCTCATCATTACAGGCTTCCAGGTGGCCTATAATTTTTTTGCCTTGGCCTATAATTGAGTTAGGAGACTCTACTGGGGCCATTGTGTATATAGTGCTAGCTGGATTTAAATATTCATTTTTATTTCACCATTGTTTTTTTATCATTGCCTGCAGTGTTAAGTTTTGTTGTACACCACCTTGGGAGGGTTTACTTTAAAAGGCAGCTGATTTATGAATGAATGAATGAATGAACAAACAAACCGATAAAGGGTAAAGAGGGATTTGTGATTGGATCGTGCGGAGGGGGCACTGCAAAGGCATGTGTGGATATGCTCTCTGTTGTGGCACCAAAGGGGGAGCCCTGTCTGTCAACTGGCAGAAACCCTGTTTGGCAGTCAGCAAAACTCAACTTTAACCCAACACCAAGAAATCAATGAGAGGTGAATATTCACAAGCTCTTCGCCTGGCACTTAGGAGGATTGGTGAGCCCAAAGGTCTCTATTAAATGGATTAAAGTAGCAGCAACTGCCTCAAATAGTTGGAGGTTCTCAGCCTTAAAAGGCCCGAGGGAGGGTGAGCCAGCTTGGGCTGGCCAATGTCCAGCTCCCTTGGATGCCAGCAGGGTGGCATGGCTGCTGCCCTTAGTATTGAGTCATAGAATCATAGAAAAGTAGAGTTGGAAGGGGCCTACAAGGCCATCGAGTCCAACCCCCTGCTCAATGCAGGAATCCAGGTCAAAGCATCTCTGACAGATGTCTGTCCAGCCGCACCTTGAATGCCTCCAGAGTGGGAGAGCCCACCACCTCCCTAGGTAATTGGTTCCATTGTCTTATTGCTCTGACCGTCAGGAAATTTTTCCTGATGTTTAGGTGGAATCTGGGTTCCTGTAACTTGAGCCCATTATTCCGTGTCCTGCAAACTGGGAGATCCTGGCCCTCCTCTGTGTGACATCCCTTCAAATACTGGAAGAGTGCGATCATATCTCCCCTCAGTCTCCTCTTCTGAAGGCTAAACATGCCCAGTTCTTTCAGTCTCTCCTCATAGGGCCTTGTCTCCAGTCCCTTGATCATCCTTGTTGCCCTCCTCTGAACCCTCTCCAGTTTGTCTATGTCCTTCTTAAAGTGAGGTGCCCAGAACTGGACGCAGTACTCAAGATGAGGCCTAACCAGTGCCGAGTAAAGGGGAATTATCACTTCCCGCGATTTGGAAGCTATACTTCTATTAATACAGCCCAAAATTGCATTTGCCTTCTTTGCAGCCACGTCGCATTGCTGGCTCATATTCAGTTTGTGATCTACCACAATTCCAAGATCCTTCTCACTTGTAGTATTGTTGAGCCAAGTGTCCCCCATTCTGTAACTCTGCATTTGGTTTCCTCTCCCTAGGTGCAGCACTTGGCATTTATCCCTGTTAAATTTCATTCTGTTGTTTTCGGCCCAGCGCTCCAGCCTATCGAGGTCACTTTGAATTTTGTTTCTGTCTTCCAGAGTCTGGCGCATGGCTGTACTTGTGCCGAGCCGGCAACATGCCCAGCCAATCAGCCATGTGCCGAGCCGAGGCCCGCCGGCCTGCGGGCACGTCACCCCCAACACGCACACATTTTTGCAGTCCTTGGAGGCACAGGAAGAGAAGATTCGGGAACATATGGGAGAAGGCACTCCTTCCGGTAGAGTGGTCGTAAGCCATTTGAGGCACAAGCCCATGGATGCTTAGACAGAAAAAAAAGGCCTACAATTCCCAGCATGTGCCAGCCAGTGTAGCTGGCTGGGGCATGCTGGGAGTTGTAGGGCTTTTTCTCTCTCTAAACGTCCATAGGATTGTGCCCTTGGAGCAGGGCTCTCCAACCTTGGGTCCCCAGATGTTGCTGGCCTACAGCTCCCAGCATGCCCAGCCAGCATGGCTAATGGCAAGGGATTCTGGGATCTGTAGTCCAGCAACATCTGGGGACCCAAGGTTGGAGAGCCCTGCCTTAGAGCTTTAAAAGTCAGCACCCACACTTTGAATCGGGCCCAGACACTGACTAGCAACCAGTGCAGTAATATGTTTGAAATGGCCAGATCCGAATGCGAATCCTGCATCGTGTCGCTGCAGCAGCAGCTGCAGCTCATTGGCAAGGCCGTCTTATGCTCTACCGGCACTGTGGGATTCCACTTCTAGCCCCAAGGGCCCTCTCATGCTGGGACACAGGCAAGAGCAGATGGAACCATCTGCAGGAAGAGCACGAGGTAGCCACCGTGAGCCCACTGACCGGCTGGCACCCAGTGCCGGACAACAGGTCGCCTCGCTAAGATGCAACCGAGGACATCTGCTAAGGTCCTCACGTTCAGCAAGGCACCATTTTGTGTCTTGCCAAGTGGATCCGAGGCGGCATTTAGATGGAACCTCCAGAGGAGACCACAGTGCTCCTGCGCAGCTCCCATTCATTTCAGTGGGACTTGTGCCGGAGAATGTTCTGCTGTAAAAAACCTAGACACTCACAAATCAGCATGCCCGTGTGGGAGCAGCGTTCCTCATCACCATTCAGGGCACGGGCAATGTCCCGAAGGTGTTCATCAGACTCACCGAACCTCTTTCCAGCCCCTTGCAATGCAAAATGCGGGGGCGGGCGGTGGAGGGAGAGAATGGCGTGTGCCTAGGTACAAAATCCGTGATATTCCAGCATCAAAAACGCAAGCTGAAGGGAAGCTGTTTGGCCCGGCCCCGGGTGTCAGTAGTACTCTTATCGTGCTAAAGCCAATGATCTGGAAGGCCCTGCGCCTCCAAAGAGGCAACACTTCCGAAGTCATAAAAAGGACCCTCCCATGAGAGTTTCAATACCTGACAGCTGGGAATGATGGGCATTGCAGTCCAACACATCTGGAGGCTGGGGCAGGCTAGATTACAGCCACGGGAAAGGGGAGGGATTGGATTCCAATTTAGGGTTGAATGCATCCCCAAATTTGCCCAGTTCTGTGATAAAAACAGGGCAGATGGAGTGAAAAATCCGGAAGGCAGACATGTGGTCGCAACAAGTCCGCTTTCTTGTATGGCCATCAGTGGGTTAAAAAGATGGATGCAAGAACATTTAAATCTGCACGTCTGTCTCTTTCACACATGCACAGCTACGGTGGAAGAAAGGCTCAAAAGTGCTCCATGTAGCAGTATATAAATCGGTCTAGAAGGCGGACGGATTATCAGTGACTATTGCAGGTGCTCCAGTTGGCCACAAGGGGACAGCATTGTGCCTTCGATGACAGCTTTGCCTTTCTCTGCTGCCCCTGGTTTTCTGGCGTGCTGGGAAGGCTTCAGACCCACCGGGCGGCTGGGCAAACCAGTGGTCAGGCTCACCGGCTGCAGGGTTGGAGGAAGGAAGCTTCACTCCAGCCCCGTGGCATATACAGGGCCACACAGTGGATTGATGGGAGGAATGCTGCCGCAGGGCTTGTGCCCCGTGCGCCGCCGCCTTCTCCGTGGGGAACTTGCTGCCGTGTGCCCAGGGCGTCGCCCTGCCCTGCCCCCTTCTGCGATTTAGGGCTTGGCAAGGCCGCTTCCAGAGGAGGCCTTGGTCGTGCCCGCCCCCGGCCTCATTCACAGAATTTTATGGGGGTCCGGAAGACGTCATCTTCTACTTGTAACCCCTCCTGTATTTTCCCAGCACTGCTTTCATCTTTTTTGCTTTCTGTGAAAAAAAGAATCGGTTAAGGAAGAAAAGCCGGAATTGCTGCCCGGGCGGGGTCTTTTGACTGGTTGCACTGGCAGCTGTTTGTGGGGGGGGGGGGCACCCCAATGTTCTCCGTCTTTCTCAAAACCTGCCTTGCAGGACAGGCCTTTCAGAAGAGGCAAATGAAGTTGGGAAAGCCGAATGTTTGGGACTCAATGCTGCTTGGGTTTGTGTGGGGGCGGGCGGGCGGGCAGGGGTGGACCAGTGTTGGTCCCTGAGCTGCTTTTCAGCACTGACTGGCGTGTCTTCGTGTCCCCAGAGCCACCTGATCTCCCCACATTCGCGTTTTGAGCCCTACCTCTGTTTCATCATCATCATCATCATCAGGCGATCACTCGTGACCGAGTAAGATTGTCTTCCGGGATAAAAGGAGGAAATTCTAAAGAAGATTGTGTTGTTTGGTTGGGTTGGGTTGGGTTGGGTTGGGTTGGGTTGGAAGACGCCTGTGCGTGAAGCTGTTTTCTGTGGGGAGATCGGTGCACAACGAATCACCACACAAACTTGACAGAGTACGGCAGAGATCCAATGGCACGGTTACCCTGACGATTGGAAAACCATTCTCTGCTGCAGCCTTCATCCGCCTTCACAGCCGTTGTAATTTAGGTTTAATTATCTTCCGCCTGTTCTGCCGTTGAGGACTTTATGTTTTGGATCGTTCTTTGTCTGGTTCCTCTCCCCGGACCTTACCGCCATGGGTGACCCTACTGGGAGTACATAGCTCCCGACGGCATTGCTCACAGGATTCATCGGAACACGCAAGCCCACTCACCACTTCAAGGTGACGATCCGGCGAGGGGACCTCTGTTTAGGTGAATGAGCAATGCAAGACCAGCCCTACCGTTAGGCAGAGTGAAGCAGGCGCCTCGGGTGGCAGATGCTGGGTGGCGGCGGCGAGCCGTTGAAGGAGAGGCCTGCGCTGCGCCCTCCTCCCACGTAGCCTGCCTCCTTCGGCTGCAGCTGACGCTCTCCCATGATCAGTGCTGAAAACAGATTTCTCTGCCAGTCCAGCCGTATCTTAATAGATGGGAATGTACGGAAATGGGTGTTTCCATCTTGTTCTCCGCCTCACACGGCGACCTGTCTCCGGCTGCCCCTGCGGCCATGAGCTGCTCCTCCGTCTGGCCTTACCTGCTGGTCAGGAAAAGGCGCCACGGGCGGCCATCTCGCCTTCCCCTCCCGGGCCCGTTCTCAGAAAGGGCCCTGTTACCAAAGGGCCACGTTGGCGCAGGCAGAATCCCGTCACAAAGTAGCTTCGGGAGAGGGGAGGCACTCTCAGAGTTGTGATGAACAGTGGGGCGGAGGAACGCAGAAGCGTTTCTTGCTTCTCAACAGGGAATGCGTCCTTGGAACAGAGAGCTGTTGAGGAGTAGCTCACAATGTAATTTTGTGCGGAGACAAATTAAGTTTGTGTCTGTTTCACCGGCTGAAATACTTTTTTATGCCTCTCGATTTTGTTTATGTTCAGCTTTTAGATTATTTTTTTTTATTGTTTTGTATTGTTTTTAGGTCGTTTTCTGTGTATCGCCCTGAAACCTTGTTTGGGATGAAGGTGCAGTTTATAAATGCTTCAAATGAATAAAGTAATTGCGGGTCTGTTGTGCCCAGGGAAAAGGGGGGACGTTGTGGGGTGGGCAGGGGAATTGCTCAGGGCTTCGCTTCAGCCACAGTGAGGAGGAGCACCCATCCCCGGAGCACGTGCAGTGAGTATCTCTACCGAGGAACTACAACCAGTAGCACAGGCACAGGCATGGGGCTGCAGGAGCGTGAGGAGAACCTCTCCCTCCGTGGCCGGCTGCCTCGCCCCCTTGCCTCCGTGTCTCAAAACTCCGCTGCCAGCCCAGTGGCTTCTGTGTGCGAGATGAGGAGGAGCGGCGGGCATCCTCTTATCCTTTCCCTCAGCAGGAAAGTGTTCTGGGACACGTTTGGGGTGCCAGAGATCCCAGATTCAGTCCTTGTCATCCTCTCCAAACGAAGGGGTAGGACCCCTTGCCTGGGACCACCGAGGGCCTCTCCCAGTCAGAGGAAACAGGATCGGGCTAGACGGACCGGCGGTCCAACCCTGTAGAACAGCCACCCTCATCCTGGCCGCCCTCTGATGTGCTGGAGCGTTGGCCGTGCCGGCTGGGAATGCTGGGAGTTGCAGTCCAGACAGTGTCTGGCGCGGCCGTTGCGCTCCTGCCCTTTCTGTCGCACTGGCGGGAACTAGCGCCTCCGTCAGTGATCCTGGCAGCGAACGGAAGCGCTCGTTCCCTGTACATGGCAGGTTAGCAGAGCTCCCTTCTGGAACAAGGGTTTCGCTCGGTTCCGACTGTTGCAGGATCCACCGGTTTCCTGTCGCGCCGGCGGTGGGCCCCACAAGTGTGCAGGCAGTGCTGGATACTGCCCATGGAAGGCTGCTGGACGGGCATCTTCCGATATTCAGTGCCGCACATGAGGGGAGATCGATGTCGGAGACTCGGTTCCACAGCGCAGGCTTGGGCGAGTTGACCTGTCAGGCCTTCTGTGTTGTTTGTTGGGAAAAGCTTTTTCTCCGAGAGGGGGGGGGGGACTCTGCACATGCTCAGAGGCATGGCCTAAGGTGCCCAGGATTTTTGTAAGCAAAAAGTGGGTACTATGCATGAGTGGCAGGGTCAAGTCAGGGGGACAATTTTCAGAACAGATGCCTGGACTTCCTGAGGTCCAAGAAGGCTTGGACAAGCCTCTCAGCTTGGAAATGGAAGTGCCGGCTATGTTGACCGTCGGCAAGAATCTCAAGTGATGTCTGGAGGGAGTGAGGGCAGGAACAGGCTGCCCCCTCACCTCCCAGTCCCTCGGGCAGGACCGCCCCACGATCTGTGTAGCCCACCTGGAACGCTGGCTCAGCTGCCCCCCCCCCCCCCGGCTGATTGCAGACAGGTTTGCCCATCTCTGCATTCCTCGTAGAACAAGCCTCTGCCCTACCGGGCCCTTTGCCCCTTCTGTGCCCCAAGACACCCCCCCCCCCGGGATCCTCTACAGAGGCATCCCCTCCACTGTGCCTTTTTCTTCAGGAGCTTGCTTGGGTCTTTTCTGTGCCATTCGCCAAACTGGCAGACCGCAGGAGAGAGAAATCACTGACCGTGTTTCCGCCCCATTCACAGGGAAGAGGCTGGGCAGCAGGGAGGGGAGAAGAAGGACCAGCACGATGGATCCATCCCTGACCCCCCCCCCCATGAAAGGCAGTTGTGGCAACAGGCGTCTCTCTGGCCGGGCCCACCGATCAACGGCAGAGAGACGCAGGAGCAGCCGTGGAATTAGAAAAAGCTTGTTTGCATGCGGCCTGGAACGGAGGCAGCAGGGGAAGGAAGGGCTCTTGGCCGAATCGCTCCCTGTCACTAGATTGCTAGAGGGCAGCGTTCTTGATAAGGGCTTGGGCGGCTGCCGGGGGTTCTTTCCCTTTCTTCCGGAGATCCACAGTCCTGTTCAGGAAGGCCCTCCCTGCTCAGGCCGCCGGTCCAAACAGACGGCTTCCACGGGAGCGTGATGATGGGGCCGTCCTAGCGCCACGAGCAAGGGGGAAGAGGGGAGGCTTTGGGAACAGGATAGTGCCCTCGAGCAAAGATGTGCCGTGCAATCCCAGGCATGTACGTCTGTCCACTTGGAAGAAAGCCCATTGAGTAAAGGATTGTAGCCTTCGCCAGACTTGAAGTCTGCCATCCCCCCAGCCCAAAATTTGCTCAGCAAGCTAAGCGTTCCAGGGTTCCCAAAGGCTGGGCTTCCCGTTTTCCCTGGTGGACCTCCCTTGGCCGGGGTGGGCTGCCGCTGGTAGGCCAGTGCTGCAGTGCGCCTGCTTTGCAGGCAGGAATCCCCGGTTTCACCAGGCAAGGGCTGGTGAAACCATGGTATAAAGAAGACTTCGTGTCGTCAAAAAAAATAGTCATGCGTTTGTGGGATTTGCTGCCACTGGATGTGGGAGCGGCCACTAGCTTGGATGGTGTTAAAACAGCCTCCCCCAACCGGATGGCCTCCAGGCGTGCTGGACTGCAACGCTCATCCATGGCCAGGCTGGCTGGGAGAGCGAGGGAGTTGCAGTGGCAGTTGCGACACATCTGGAGGCCGATTTAAAAGGCCATTCGGCAAATTCATGGAGGCAGAGAAGAGGTCTCTCAGCGCCCATCGGCCAGGATGGCTGCAGGGGATTTCCTGATTCTGAGGCAGTGGTCGTGTGGCTGGGGGGGGGGGGGGGCTCACAGGGATGCAGCACCAACATTTTTTGTATTAGCAGGACACAGAAATCATCTGCCACCCCCCCACCCCGCAGACTTCCCTGTTCCCTCCGAGCTTGGCTGCAACCCCCACAGCAGCTGAGGGGAAATGCATTTTCCCAGCAACAGTATCTTCTTCCCTGTTGCCATGCAAAGTGTTTTGGGCTGGCTTGGTCTTTTTTTTTATTTTATTTTATTTTATTTCTATGTGAAATGAACACATAATATCAAACATATAACAATTAACAAAACAAAATAGACTTCCGATTTTCTTCTACAGCAAATATAGGTAACAATAATTTTTCTTACTCGAGAATCAGAACGAGAAATCTCTTTCTTCCCGTTGTCCCAAATTCACTTATTATTCCATGAACCCACAAACAAACAAATCATTATTTTCCAGTCTCTGCAAAAAGTCAATTGGAGGTTTCCACTCAACAATAAACGTGGATGTTGTCGTTTCCCTGATTAATGATGTGAGTTTGGCCATCTCTGCCAGCTCCAGCAAGGGCTGGTAGTGGTGGGACCGAGCCTGGAGTCGGCTCGTGGCTCGCTCCTGGCTCGGCCCTCGAGGTGGAGGCGGCCGATCTCGGCATTCAGAGCGGCGCGGAGCATTCTCCGCGCCGCCAGACCCCCCCGCCACCCCCTGCAGCTGCTGGACCCCCCCCCCGCAGTCTACCTTCTCCGCACCACCGCAACCGCCGCTGCTGGAGCCCCGCCCGGGCTCTGTTTTGGCGGGGGGGACCAGGGCAACCGGGCTTAAACAGCCCTGTTGCCCTGGTTTCCCCGGCCAAAAACAGAGCGCGGGGGTCCCGTCGCGTCACTTCCTCCACGCCGGAAGGACGCGACGGGACCAGTGGACGGGGAGGCAGGCTCTCCGGAGAGCCTGCTGGCAGGTAAGCCCGCGCGGCCGAGTAGCTCGGCGGACACGAGCAGGCCCAGTTTGGGCTACTCGGCTACATCTCTAACTGGGCTGGCTTGGTCTTGAACTGGCAACTAAGGCCCAGTAGCTCTACGAAAGGGCTGCTGCTGGAGCTGGTTTGTTGACATGGATCAACGCCGCTGTCTGCATTTTTGGACTCTCCTTGGGCGCGGTGAAGGGCCCCTGCATGTCAGCATTGGCCACTTCACCGGTGTGAGGCAGTCCGGATACCAGACGGAGAGATGTTCCGTGCCCCGCCTGTGGGCTGATCCAGCCCAGCTCTGCTTCCGTGCTTATAGAGAACAGCTGCCAGTCACCGTAGAGTCTGGAGGCCTCATTTGGAGAAGTTCGACTCCAACCAGAGCAAAAATCAGTTTGTGAGAACAGCCCAGTGGGATGTAACACTCCCAAAGAAATCTGTACCACCGGCAAAATGCTAGCCTAGGCAGGCCGGTCCTCCTATGGAGCAAACGGAGCCAGTGCTTATAGTGCATCTTGATTTGGGTATTTCATAGAATCATAGAAAAGTAGAGTTGGAAGGGGCCTACAAGGCCATCGAGTCCAACCCCCTGCTCAATGCAGGAATCCAGGTCAAAGCATCCCTGACAGATGGCCGTCCAGCCGCACCTTGAATGCCTCCAGACTGGGAGAGCCCACCACCTCCCTAGGTAGTTGATGCATAGACTTTGCCTCTGGGTCAGGTATTTCTGGTTTTGGTTTTAGCCATTTTCAGAGGGATGGCTGTGTTAAGTCTCCTGCAGCAAAAATAACAAAAAGTCTTGTGGCACTTTAAAGACTGGCAAATTTATTCTGGCATAAGCTTTCATGGACACAGGAATTTGAGAGACAGATAGCAATATGAAATTGCTGAAGTACAATTCACCAAGAGATTCAACTCTCTTTCCTGTGGTTTGAACAAGGACAAGGGTGTGTGTTTTTCTCACAGGGCATTTGTTAATCTACTACCATGTCTCCGTGATCACTCAAGAACGTTTGTGAATGGCCACAGTTAAGGTAATCATCACTGTCTGTACTTTTTGCATTTCAGTTCCCTCTGGCCTCAGTGTTTACAACCTCACCCGCCCCCAGCATGTGTACAAATCTGCCAGTCTTAGGCTAATACTTTCCATACATCTGATGAAGTGGACAGTGTCCACAGAAGCTTATGCCAGGATAAATTTGTTCGTTTTTAAGGTGTGTGTGTGTGCATGTTTGTTTATGAAGCAGGTACCGTTACCCACCTGGTTTGAAATACAATCATTACCCACCTGGTTAGAAATGTGATAGAAATGTGATAAATGAGGGGGAACTGCCTAGGATAAGGTGTGCCAGTGTGAAGCCAGGTGTGCTCACTCCTGTTCTTGCATGTGAAAAGCCGCTCCTGGATTGCATCTTGGGGCTGCTTTAGACAGCCTGGACTTCAAGTTGCACTACAGGTGTGCACGTGGAGGAGAGTTGCCCAACTGTAAAAGAAAAAAAAAAAAGCCACCCTGCATGTAGAAAAGGAAAGGCTGCCCCGCATGTAGAAAGCAAGGATGTCAGGGCAACATTCTTCCTCCCCGTGGATGTTTCAGTGTTGATTTATCTGTACCCCACCCATTTGCCATCTGGGAAGCTGGCTACAGTGCTTGGCAGCAAGCCTTAATTAGTCGGAAAGTCCCTTCCTTCCAGCAGGGTCTCACGTGGTTCATTAAGCAGCTTTCAGTTTAGGCCTCCCCCATCCTCTCTCTCCCAGCCCCACCCAAGACACTTTGGCTCTCGCTTGCTGGGAATTATGGGAATTGCAGTCCAATGCATCTGGAGGGCACCAGCTTGTGGAAGGCGGCTTCATCATGAGGGAAGAACGGTTAGAAGAAGACTCGACATCTAGATGGAAAGGCATCTAGATGGGAAAATTACATCTTGAAGGTCTCATAACGGCGCCAGGTATCGTTCATCCCAAGCACCCCGAGTCTGGCTCTGCTCCTTCGCACAGCCCTGTGGCCATTGATTGGAGTATCATAAACTGCCACCCCAGCATTTTATTAATTAAGCTTCCCAATTACCCTGGAAAGTGCTCAGGGTCCCTCTCGCTCTCTCTGAATTGATAGCTCGGAGCAGAATTGGCACCTGTGATGCCCGTTTTGTTCTGCTGTGGTGCAGCGTGCAGGCAGGGCTGCCCACGTGAACTGGGGTGGCTTTGGAGTGCGTGGGCTGGTCCAGCCACAGTGAGAGAAGCGGCATCTCACACATGCAGTGCTAGAGCCTGGGCTCTAATTCCCCTTTACTCGGCACTGGTTAGGCCTCATCTTGAGTACTGCGTCCAGTTCTGGGCACCTCACTTTAAGAAGGACATAGACAAACTGGAGAGGGTTCAGAGGAGGGCAACAAGGATGATAAAGGGACTGGAAACAAGGCCCTATGAGGAGAGACTGAAAGAACTGGGCATGTTTAGCCTTCAGAAGAGGAGACTGAGGGGAGATATGATCGCACTCTTCCAGTACTTGAAGGGATGTCACACAGAGGAGGGCCAGGATCTCTTCTCGATCATCCCAGTTTGCAGGACACGGAATAATGGGCTCAAGTTACGGGAACCTAGATTCCACCTAAACATCAGGGAAAATTTCCTGACTGTCACAGCAATAAGACAATGGAATCAACTACCTAGGGAGGTGGTGGGCTCTCCCACTCTGGAGGCATTCAAGGTGCGGCTGGACAGCCATCTGTCAGAGATGCTTTGACCTAGATTCCTGCATTGAGCAGGGGGTTGGACTCGATGGCCTTGTAGGCCCCTTCCA
Organism: Shinisaurus crocodilurus; assembly: GCA_021292165.1. Taxonomy (NCBI): domain Eukaryota; kingdom Metazoa; phylum Chordata; class Lepidosauria; order Squamata; family Shinisauridae; genus Shinisaurus; species Shinisaurus crocodilurus. The sequence goes on from CM037878.1 coordinate 2,530,405, forward strand.
ACTCTACTTTTCTATGATTCTATGATTCAAGGAGAGCAGAACAGGCTTCTTGAGTCAGGGCAGCAGTCAATGGGATTGTCAATGGACCGATGCGATGTGTGACGGACCGTCTTCACACAGTGCGAAGTTAAAACTATGGAATTCGCTACCACAAGATGTAGTGATGGCCACCGACTTAAATGGCTTTCAAAGGGGATTGGACAAATTCATGGAGGTTGGAGAAGGCTATTAATGGCTACTAGTGCTGCTGGCTATATGCCACCTCCGGTATCAGAGGCAGGATGCCCATGTACACCAGTTGCTGGGGAACATGGGTGGGAGGGTGCTGTTGCACTCCTGTCCTGCTTGTGGGTTTCCTGTGGGCAGCTGGTTGGCCACTGTGTGAACAGAATGCTGGGCTGGATGGGCCCTTGGTCTGACCCAGCACGGCTCTTTTTATGTTCTTATGACCAGGAAAAAATGGACCGGACTGCTCTAGTGGTTTTAACAATAGCTGGGTCTTCAGTCATTAACTGATGAAGCTTTTTACATCGTTATCATGCTCTGGCAATTGCCAATCAAGCTGCTGCACAGGAGCAGGGCTCACTGAAAAGGTTGGCAATTCTACTAATGAACATTACAGAAATCCATTTCCTATGTCTAATTCTGAATGTGGCAGAGATGATTAAATGAGAATTCCTAAGCGACATTTGAAAACTGTGAACACTTGCGAATTCTCTGGCCTGTATGAACTCAAGCTGAAGAGCCCTCCTGCGTTCGATGCAGGGTGCTTCCAGACAGAGCGCCCCTAGCGCTGCCAGTCAGGTGGCCTGGCGCTGGTGCAGCTCTCCGTCTCCCCCGCTTCCTTAATGGATTTGCTACGGTAAGAAAAAAGACAGAAGTGATGTGAAAACATGGGAGGGCTACGAGTGGAATGAGGCAGAGCGACCTCACAGTAGAATTTCCACAAGGTGGAGTGATGGCCGCCATTTTGGATGGCTTTAAAAGGGGTTGGGCAAATTCATGGAGCATGAGGCTACCAATGGCCACTAGTCCTGCTGGATATATGCCACCTCCAGCATCAGAGGCAGTATGCCTCTGTACACCAGTTGCTGGGGAACATGGGCGGGAGGGTGCTGTTGTGCTCATGTCCTGCTTGTGGGTTTCCCATTGGGGCAGCCGGTTGGCCACTGTGTGAATGCCGGACTAGATGGGCCCTTGGCCTGATCCAGCCTCAGGGCTCTTCTTGTGTTCTTAGAAGCCTCCACTGGAAGCACCCTGAGTGCCGATCCAGTTCAGCCTTCCCCAGCCAGGTGCCCTGAAGAAATGTTGCTGCAACTCCGCTCATTCCCAGCTAGCATGACCGTTGGCCGTGGGGATTACGGAAGTTGCAGTCCAGCACATCTGGAGGACACCAGGTTGGAGAAGAGTGGCCTGACCGTCTCCCAAAGCCATTGTCCACCCAGCCTCGGCTGAGCACATGCACCTGTGGTTTTGTCGCATTCTGTGTCCTTCCCACCTACTTGCCGGTGCCACGCTAGGGCCAGGGGCGACTGGCAGCAAGTTCCTGATGACATCGCTTCTTTGGTGTTTGTGCACAGGGGTGGGTGTGTGTGTGTGTGTGCGTGCACCCCCCCCCGCACGATGTGGTCTCCTTGCCCCTTCTTCCACCCTCTTTTGCTAATAACGTTTGTCCTCTGCGTCCCAACGTAATCAGAGCTTTTCTCTGAAACAGATTTTTTTTGGAGAATGAGATGCTTTTGGGGGGTTTATGAACCCAATTGGATTTCCTTGGGAGGCAAATGCAGCCTGACAGCCTCATTCCCAGGCTGCCGAGATTGCCTTTTCAGCCAGCCGAAGCTTCATTCCACACCTCCTCTCTTTGATTTAGGGGATGAGAAGTCACTCAAGAGGAATAAGCGCTTCTGTTGTCGCCAGGCAGAAACCTTTCCCCCTCCAGCCTCAGAAAGGACTCTCGCATCTTCCAAAGTCTGCATCCCCCAGCCAGCTGGCCCCTTCTGCACTTTCCCCGGTCACTGTTTTGGTGCCGTTCACTTTAAGGTGGAGCCAAGCACCCTTCTGCATTGATCCTTCTCTGTGGGCTAGTCTGCTTTTTTGAGGACCAACACCAGCTAATGCAGTGTTCTCCAACCTTGGGTCCCCAGATGTTTTTGGCCTACAACTCCCAGCTACACTGGCTGGGGCATGCTGGGAGTTGTAGGCCAAAAACATCTGGGGACCCAAGGTTGGAGAACACTGAGCTAATGGATGCCCTAGTGAGGAAACGGCATTTTTGGTTTAGATGGGAGTGCCACGGCCACTGAAGAACTCATTGCCATCCTGCAGCAGCTAGTGGCATCAGCCAGGCCTCCTCAGGGTAAAACTGACTGGCCAGCCCAGTCACGCTGAGTGGGAAATTGTCCGTCCACTTCATGCACATATTTATTTAAAAGCCAAAAGGGGTGTATAGGGGAGGAGAACGCAACCCTCAACCCGTCCGACCATCTCCTTGGACTTTTCTCCCTGCGTGGGTATCAATAACAAAAGTAAGGCCAGCTGAGAGAACAGTGCTTGGCTGGAGGATGCAGGTGTGTGTGTGTGTGTGTGTGTGTAAGCCATGGAAGGGTCAAGTGTCCTGGTCTCCTTGCCTGTGTACCCCTTTGCCTTTAAAATGGAATCTCCCACCCGGCCCCTTGCTATGCCTTTGGGACGCTTCCAGCTCACTGAAACGCTGCTACCGCCACATCAACTTTGGCCCCCAAACAACTGAGTTCAAAGGGCTTTGAAGATGCCCCCCCTCCCCCCCGGCTAGGTCAGACTCGCCCCTGATCTTGCCATTTGTGCAACTTTCTGCCTCAAGGATGTAAGCAGGACCAAAGAGGCATGAAAGAGTCGGCCCTCTGGCACAAAGTCTGTGCTGTGCCGCAAAGCAGAACTCCTTGCAAAACCTCAGCTGCTTTGAGGTTAAAAAAAAAAAAAAAATGGATGAAGGGGTCAGCTGTCAGATGAGATTGGAAGGGACTGAATGAAATTTTAAGAAGGGATTTGGTTTACTATTGAGCCTTGAGAAACGGTAATAAGGATGGCCTTAAAGAGAGACAAGTAGGGCAGTGTTACTACCTTGTAAGGGGTGGGTGAGGGAGAGGCATAACTGCATGCTTTCTATTCTATTCGGAAAGCTGCTTCCTCAAAGTCACGTATTTTGAATGAAAGGAAGGGTGCAATCCTATGCCTGTTTAGACAGAAAAAAGGCCTACAACTCCCAGCATGCTGGCTGGGGGGGGGGGGGGGGGGCATGCTAGGATTTATAGGACTTTTTTCTGACTAAACATGCATCGGATTATGCCCTAAATATATTGTTTCCCCCCCACACACACACACACAGTTTTTCTTTTTTCAATATAGGTGCAGTCAGGGTGGTTGGGGACTACCAGATTGGGGTAAGGAACCTAAAGCAGCCTCTCTTGGATTTTTCCCTTGTGGGGACCCCAAACCCAGGACCAAGTTTTCACTTGACCCTCTTGGTCATCATCATCATCAGGCGATCACTCGTGACCGAGTAAGATTGTCTTCCGGGATAAAAGGAGGAAATTCTAAAGAAGATTGTGTAGACTCTAGCGATGGGTCCGTAAGTGACTGTGGAGGCCAATTCTAGATCCACACAGCTTCCCACAGTGAGGACACAGGTTACCAGATAGAAGATGGTCCTGTAAAGGATTCATTTGACGTGCTTTTCGCTTAGCACGTTTCTCCCTTTCACCTTGCACTCGGGCTTCTTCAAAGTCCATGGAACCTTTGTGAAAGGCCAACCTCCATTTAGATCGTTCATGGGCCAGAGCTTCCCAGTTTTCGATGTTTATATTGCATTTTTTTAGATTAGCCTTATGAACATCTTTAAACCTCTTATATTGACCACCGATATTCCGCTTTCCATCCTTGAGTTGGGAGTAAAGTAACTGCTTTGGGAGGCGGCAGTCAGGCATTCGAACAACATGACCGGTCCACTGAAGTCTTGGTATCCCCCCCCCCAATAGAGGTGGAAATCAGAATCGTAGAGTTGGAAGGGGCCTACGAGGCCATCGAGCCCAACCCCCTGCTCAATGCAGGAGAACAGATGTGGGCAGCCCAGGCAGTCTCCCGTCCAAGCACCGAGCTTCAGCAGGTGGCCCGCATTGTGTGCTCTCGATGCCACCTGCAGGTAGGTTCCTTGTTGAGTGGTGTAAAATCCCACCCCCCACCCGCCCCATCAACCCAAACCAAAGGCTGAGGAAACTCAAGAGCTGGGAGGGAGTTTAAACTGCTGCCTTCTCAGGGCTTACCCGTGTGCCTCTCTCAAAATTCTCCCACCCATGCCTAGAAACTCCAGGAGTGCCGAAACAAGATGAATGTTAATTTTTGGGCTACATGCAGGAAGGGGCTGCCTTGCAGAGGATAAAATATTAATAAAACATAAAGCATCCGTCTTGTTTCTGCTTAATAAGCATCCTCGACAATGCGGAAGACCAAGATCCTTTGAGCAATTCTAACAAGAGCTGTTTAAACTCTGGGTTTCCCCCTCAGTGGCATGTTTTCCCCTGAACCGAAGAGCTGTGGGTTGGATGTAAAAATGCTGCGGGGAGGAGGCGGCTTGCCAGCCATTATGGGGTAGAGGGGAAGCCCCCTTTCATCATTCACAGCTGTGGCACCTGGTGATTGAGAGACTCTGTGCCCCCCCTTACTTTGCTTCCCCCAGGCAGAAGCAATGTATAACTAGCAGTCAGCAATGGCTTTGATATGGAGACCTTCAGATTGGCGGAAAAGTACTCCTCCTCTAACAACCACAAGGATATACCTTGAATTTTAAAGTGGAGATCTCCAAAAGGATGTTGCTGTTCTGCAGTGTTCCCCAACCTTGGGTCCCCAGATGTTTTTGGCCTACAACTCCCAGCATGCCCCAGCCAGCGTAGCTGGGGACATAACCCAGTGGAGAGAGAGAGAAAAGGAATAAGTGGCGCCAAAGTTGCTTCTATTGATTAGGATACCGAAATCTGATACAAACTTGGCTAGGAGAGTGAGTGAGTGAGAACAGCAGTCAGACTCAACTGTAGTGACCAAATCCTGCAGCTCTCTGCACCCACCCAGTCCGACAGAAACACACACCAGCAATAGGGCTTCTTCCTGCTGCATGTTTAAATGGTGCTGCCTTATATTGTCAGGCCTCTGGGCCACCTACGGACCAGCACCGCCTATTCTTACTGGCAGCAGCTCCCCAAGGCCTCAGAAGAGAGATGTTTTTGCCCACTCTATCCTTTTAACAGGCGATGCCAGGGATTGAAACCAGGTTCTTCTGAATAGAAGGCACAGGATTAGCTTGTAAATTTCTCCCTAATTTCTTCCTGCCTGTGACTCTCAGGACCACTTTACATATTACATATTATAATTCCAAAAATGAATTAAAAGTAACCCATCTCTGCTTAACCCCGAGTATTTAAAAGCTCGTCCAAGCACAGTATTACCAGGTTCAGGCTCTGGTGCATCTCCAGGGGAATTGTGGGCGGCATTCACCATGCACTCAGCGGGTGTGATCAAGGTGAGGGTCTTGGATGATCTTCAGTGGTGTGGTGGAACCAGAGAGACAGGACTCCGGTGATGTATGCTGAGCTAGTGCAGCCAACAAAAAAACATGGAAATAAGGTGGCGTTTGGGATGCTGGCTGAACATCCCTGCGTTAGGCTGATCACTGGCTAGGAATCCATCCAGCATGATCAGTGGTGATACATCCTCAGTGGGAGCTCCCAAGAGGAGACGGTCTACTACTGGCTGGAGACCTCTCTCAAGTTTTCGGGATGGGATACCCATAGGACAGTGATGGCGAACCTATGGCACGCGTGCCACAGCTGGCACGCAGGGACCTCTCTGTCGGCACTCGAGCCATTGGTCGCCAGATCGCGAAAAGACCATCCCCTTCTGCATTCAGCGTCGGGTTTCCATTAGTAACTCCTCTCCACTCATTCCTCGCTGGCCTCCACAGGCAGGCACACTCCAACATCTCCACCCCCAGAAGCGGACTGTGCAGGCACCCAGCCCTCCTTCTAACTGAACAGACAGCTGAGAAGCACAGCGCGCGCACCCGAATCTTTGCGCGCCTGGTGAAGAGCCATGCCCTGAGTCAGAGCGGGGCGCGATTAGCTAGTGCCCCCTCCTCCTTCCTGCCAAATTTAAGGCACTTTGAAATAAATAAGTTAGTTTTGTGTTGCAGTTTGGGCATTCGGGCTCAAAAAGGTTCGCCATCACTGCCATAGGACCTTGGGGAACAACACTAAAGATGTATTTTGTGTTTTCATAATATTTGCTGTATTTTGTTTATAAATGCACACACAGAGCATATTGCTGTGGGGGCTGCACACACATTTCTCTCTGGGACTATGTGTGGCCTTTTTCTAGGAGTGTCTTTGCCTCCCATATGCTCTGCTTGTCTCTGTGTAAGTAAAGCAAATATTGCAAAGTCGTCTTACATTTCTCATCCAAAGGAAACGAAAAACTGCAGTTTTATCCTCAGAACTTCCCGCTGCTTGGGAAGCAATATTCCAGTCTGAGATGGTTTGATGAGGTCTTTGTGGTCTCTGGTAGCATTCCCAAAACAGCTGGTCAGGTTCCACCACGAGGTTCCAGGAAGGGCCAGTCCAACACACGTTGCCCCCGCAAGCAAGCAGCTACATTGTGCACACATGCCCCAAGCCCAGCATCTTCTGCAATGTTGCTGAGGATGCTAGAACACACGTCTTTGATGCCGTGCAAATCAGGGCATTCACTCAGGTTCATCTCTCATGGCTAGCCTGGCCTGTACCTTTGTTCCTTCCCCTCTCTCTGTTGGCTCCTCCACTGCTGCAAGTTAGATTGCAAGTTCCTCAGGGCAGGGACTCCCATCTCTTTTTGCTTATGTTGCTTGTTGTACTTTGGAAAGTAGCGTACACATAAATAGAACAACAATAAAGTGCTCAGGTTTTCTGTGAGGAATACCTATGATAACCATAGAACCCTAGCACTGGAGGAGTCCCAGGTGGATCATCTAGGTAGGGAACTTGTGGCCCTCAGCTTAATTTTTTGTGGCCCTCAGCACCACCCAACTGCTGCAGGCCCACTTTTGCTTTCCGGACTGCCCCTCTGGGAATTGCTTCCTCTTCCACTGTGTGTGTGTGTGTGTGTGTGAGAGAGAGAGAGAAGGGTAAAGAAGGGACGAGGTGGCAAGAGTGATGCAGTGCTGCAGTCTCTGCCCATTTTGGGCCCTGGCTTCACTGGGCACTCGCTGCCTGCCCCAACTGACACTTCCTGTGAGTCGAGGGCCCTTCGTAGGAAAAAGGTTCTCTGTTCCTTTTGCTTTTGAATCACCGGCTTGCTGACTTCTTTTGGCAGAACCTTTCCAGCATTTCCACAAAGGGGGTGGGTGGGGGTGTCCTGCTGCCTGAAAGCCAGTTCCATTGGGGAATTGTTGCGTGAGCATAGATTTCATAGATCTATAGAGTTGGAAGGAGCCTACAAGGCTATCAAGTCCAACCCCCTGCTCAATGCAGGAAACTAGAGGAGGGGTCTCCCATCCAAGTAATAACCAGGCCTGACCCTGCTTAGCTTTCCATGCTCAGACAAGCTGAGCCAGCGTGAGCCACAGGCCTTCCAATAAGCCTTTGTTGTTGTTGTTGTTGCAAAGTTAAACTCTGGTTTCAGTTAATCTGAATGTTCATTTTAGGAACGTGGCTTTGGGGTTCAAACAGCATGGGGCGGGGAGCATGCCTTTTGTCCCCCCTGTGAATCTTAGGAGTAGCCCCTCCCCCCGCCCGAATTCCTGCTTTGGATACATCGAGGGGATCCGGGCACTGGCCTTTATCAGGCCTAGCAAGGGTGGCTGATATTTGGCTCCCAGCGGCCGAATCTGCCGCACTCTAGCGGGGGCTCGCGGCTGGCTGGGCTCCCCCCCCGCCCCTTACTCCGTGATCTGTGGGGCTGGCTCGAGCGCCGAGCATTCTGCACATGCTCAGAGAAGGCCCCCCCTCCGAGGTTCCAAGAGCATCGAGAAAGAGGTTCCAGGGCCGAAAGCCAGCCATCCCCCCCCCCCCCCCCTGCTGTGCCCCGGCGAGCCGTAGAATCAGACGCTCCCGCAGTGGCTTCTCTCCCGCCGCCCGGACGAGTCTCTCATCCAAACCTCGGTCACGTAGGATTGCGTAGAAGCGGGGAGGGAGGCGAGGCGGCCGGCCGGCTGGCTGGCTGGCCGGGGGGGGGGGGGCGCTCGGAGGAGGCTGCCATTCTCGCCGCGCCGCTCATCCCTGGCCAGCCGCCTCCCGCGGATCGGGACCCACGCGACCGGCCCTCCCCGCCGCCCGCGTGCACATCTCCGGGGATGGGAGCGAGGGCCGCGGCGGCGGCAGCAGCAGCTCGGCGGCCCTCGGGCGGCCCATGAGCGGCGCGAGGGCCGGCGGGGGAAGCCGCTTGCTGGTGGGGGCGGCGGCGGCGGCGAAGAAGAGCGGGAGGAGCAGGACGGCGCGGGCTCCGCCGCCCGCCCGGCCGCTGCTGCGATGGCTCCGCGGAGCTGAGCCCGGCGCGGGACGATGTGGCTGCCGCTTTGGGGCGGGGGCAGCAGCGGGGGCCGCCAGGCAGCAGCAGCAGCAGCGCCGACGGAGCGGGAGAGGAAGAGGCGGCGGCGAAGAAGGGGGGCGGGCATGTGAGAGAGCCCGCCTTCGCCCCCCCACCCCGCCCGCAACAAGCCCGAAGACAGACGGCGCCTTCTTCGCCTTCGGAGCGGCCGACGAGGAGCGCGGGGCGCTGGAAAGGCCTCGCCGAGGCGCCCGGGGAGAGGTGCGCAGGGGCGATGAGGGGGGCTTCGCAGGCGCCGCCCCGGCCCAGCAGCTCGGCAATGCCGCCCCGACCTGCCCGCGCCGGCTGCGGGAGCGGGAGCCCGCGGGCGCCTTCAGAAGCTGCCGCCGCCCCGTCGGAGCGAGCGTGGTCGTGGTGATGCGCCGCCGGGCCCCGGTGCCAGCGGGGGGGGAGTGAGGCGGGGCTCCGGAGAGCCCCCGCCGCCAGGGCGCGCGGGACCTCGGCGCTTCCCCGCTTCCCTTTGACTTCCCCGTGAGGAGCCCTCTTCGACCGCGCCCGTCCCTCCGCCTGAAAACGCCGCGTCCTGGAGGCGGCGGCGGCGGACCCGGCGCTTGGGCGAGGGACGGGCCGAGCGCGGACCTCCCGCGGGTCATCGGAGCGCTGGACAAGGCAAGCGCCGCCGCCCGCGCCGCGCCTCCCGTCGGATCTACGAAGCGGGGACAGAGGCGTCTTTCCCCCCAGCCCCTGGGCTGGGGGGGGGGGGGGAGCGAGCAGGGGGCTTGCTGGGCGCCTTCCCGGGCCGGCCGCTGCGGCGATGGGGGGCCGTCGAGGCGGCGACGATGGCTAGCGACGGCCTGTGACTGCCGCCTCCCGTCCGGCCATGGCCGCGGCCATCGCCAGCTCGCTGATCCGGCAGAAGCGCCAGGCCCGCGAGTCCAACAGCGACCGCGTGTCCGCCTCCAAGCGCCGCTCCAGCCCCAGCAAGGACGGCCGCTCCCTCTGCGAGAGGCACGTGCTGGGCGTCTTCAGCAAGGTGCGCTTCTGCAGCGGCAGGAAGAGGCACGTCCGGCGGAGACCAGGTCAGTAGCCGCCGCGGGGACCCCGGAGCGAGGGGCATGTTGTGCTGTTGGGACTCTGGGCATGCACAGAGTGCTTTCCACGGGGCTTAATGTCAGGATAACAGCCGAAGGGCCCAGGGGCTGCACCCGGCCAAGGTGGGTTCTTATAGTTCGGCTTCCTGTTCCTCGCAGAGGCCAAGCTGGGGGGCGGGGGGGGGGGAGGAAGAAAGCGACACCCCTGCTATTTGCTGCCTCTGCCCCTCAGCGACCGATGATCAGGGGTAGCGTGCCTCTGAGCCTGGAGGTTCTGTTTGTCGGTTGGGGATGAGAGCCATCGCTCTCCTCGGGATGACGAGAAGAGGAGCCCTGTGGCCTCCGCTGGAGGCCTCCGGTTTGCCCATAAGCAGGGCCTGAACCAGGCAAGAACCCTCTCCCATTCCTCCCCCCCTCCCCCCGCAACTGGTATTCTGCCCCTGAACGTGGAGGTTCCATGTAGCTAACAGATGTTGAGCTGTCCTCCCAGGAGATGCTGGGTCTTTTTAATACCACAACACAGGCTGTTATAAAGAAGAAAATCCCCCGAGCATGTGCAGAGTGCCACTGCGGAACTGCACTGCAACCCTGCCCTCCTCCCAACCACTTGGTCTGGATTTAGGTTTTCCATGTCAGAGGCTGTGGTTTTTGGGAGCTTGTTTTCCATTCCAGGAGATGGCCTTGGAGCATACAAGCCATCCAAGGTGGCAAGAGTTCTTCTGAACATTCATGGAGATGGAGGCGGCAGCTGTCAACGGCTCCTAGTCCTGATGGCTACCTGCTGCTACCTCCAGGATCAGAGGCGGCGTGCCTAAGTACACCAGTTGCCTGGGAACCTGGGCGGGAGGGTGCTGTTGCACTCCCGTCCTGCTTGTGGGCTTCCCACACGCGGCTGGCCGGCCACTGTGTGAACAGAATGCTGGTCCAGAGGGACCCTCGGTCTCATCCAGCACGGGGGCTCTCCTGGTGTTCTTAACAGGCACAGCAGGCTTCCCCATTCTGCAGAGCAGCCCTAGGGCGGGAGCCCAGCCACTCTCGGCACTTAGTTTAGCTCAGCGGGATCAGGGGTGGCTGTACACGGACCTGGGTTCAACTCCTGAGATCCATCGCCTGTTCCCAGCGAAGGGCCTCTTCTCACGGGACACGTGTTCAGTGAGCATACATGAGGTTTCAAGCGTATGCTTAAAAAGTCATACAGTTGAATGCAAGAAACATGTTTGTATGTGTGTTGCGCAGGCACACTGATCAGGGACCTGGGTTGTGGTTTCCCGTCGGGTGTACAGTCGGTGGCCCACTCCCGGGGCATGTGTGAAGCTCCAGAATCGAACTTCAGTGTCAGAACTCTTGCATACAGAATTCCAGGGTTACAAAACAGTTGCTGTGCTTCTGGGACACATGAAAATGTCCCCCCCCCCCGTATCTGGAATATGTCAAGGTGGGGGCTTCCAGGCAGATCAGTCGGGTGTTAATTGCTAAGACACCAACACCTCTCCTTTTAGCAACAAATCCTGCCTGATGGCTTCATGGGCTGGCATTGGGCAAGACGTCATTCATTCCAAGGCCCGGGTCTTTCTGGTGAGGTGCACCGCAGCCAGCTGCAGGTTAACTCAGAAGTAAAATGTGCATCAAATTGCAGCTCTCTCGTGGCCAGGGCTGTGCGTCAGGATAGAGATGAGTGGATAAAGGTTCTCCAGTTGGGGGAAGAAGTAAGCAGCAGCGGAGTTCTCTAGGTTCAAACTGGCTCTTGATCTTCATCTGTAAAATGGGTATATTCAGTACACCACGGCTTCTCCATCCTGACACAATTCTGAGAAACTGGTATTGTGAAGCACACTGAATTGTATCCGACGGTGTCTTTCCACGAGGGATGTGCAAGGAATCGGTTTGGGGGGTGGTGTGAAAATCCGACGGATGTTCCCGAATTGACCCTCCAGATTCCGTTCTGTTTCCCGCATGCTAGCACCGACTCGATCTGACCCTAGTCGAGCCAGCACGTGGATCTCCGCTTTGAAAACAGGCCGCGATTTGCGCAAGTTGTTCTTAAAGCTCAAGAAAATTGCACAAATTGTGGCATCTGAAATTTGCACAGATTGCAGTGCCTGATATTTGCACAAATATCGGGGGCTGCAGTTTGCACAAACGGGCCTGAGGGGGTTTTGTTTGTTTGCTTGTTTGTTTGTTTTTAACTAGAGAAATGGACAATGACAAGTTCTTTGTTAAGTAGGGGATCTGGGGAGCTGAGGAGGATGCCGTGAGTGGAGGAGGAGACTGACAAGGCTATTTAAAATATTAAAAACAGTGCAGACGCATTTACACAGATTTAAAGATTCAGGCCCCGTTTGCACAACCAGCTTGTTTTGCGCAAATCACCACTTGCGCAAATGGCACTGCAAATATGCAGATCACGGTTCTCGGTGTGTGCAACTATTTCATGCACATTTTTTGGAATGAAATAATAATAATAAATAAATAAAAATCCAGCATGGTCTTTCCAATCACCAGATTGGAAACACTGCAGAAGTCCCACTGGGCTCAAACAAAACGGATTCCCCAGCGTTGCATATCCCCACTTTCTGCCTGTGGGATGGACATTCCTGGTGGAATGGACTCGCCCTTCCCCTAGTAGCTCCCTTTGTGCCCCCCAGATCCGCTGCAGGGTGTTGGGGGACCCTCTGGAGCAGATTTTGGGTAAGTCGGGGGTGTGTGTGCGGCAGGGAGGAGGAGAGCGAGGGGAAGTCCTGTTGTGCGAGCAGAAGTATTTCATAGATTTCATAGATCATAGAGTCGGAAGGAGCCTACAAGAACATCGAGTCCAACCCCCTGCTGAATGCAGGAAACTAGAGGAGGGGTCTCCCATCCAAGTAATAACCGAGCCTGACCCTGCTTAGCTTTCCACGCCAGCGTGAGCCACAGGCCTGTTTCTGCTCGCATGACATTGGATGTGGAGCCACTGCACTGCACTTTTAAAAGGGCTTCATGGATTGATACGTTATAATGCTGATGATGGTTTCTGTCCATTTATACCTCTTTAATCCACATGGATTAATCCCAAATACTTGTCGCCCCTATTTCTGTACTTGTAATCATGAGGATCAGAATGGCCAATTCACAAACTATAAATCTTGAAAGTTTGGGATGACCCGTCCGCCACTCCTTGGCCTTTCTTTTGGTGCCTTTGCACAACGTTTTCCAGATTAACTGGCCCACATAACACCTTTTTATTCTAGACTGAGATGATTCCGAGTAAAAACTTGTCCCCGTTGCTGGTCCTGAGTGTGCGTGCCACAGGAGTCGGTACATCCAGGAATATTGACTCCCTGTCCAAATAGGCTTTCAGGGGAGCAAAATCCACCATCATGTGTATGGCTACAAAGATTTGGGTCAAGTGTGTGGTTGTGGGGGAGGGGTAACTGAGCCGTCTGAAGCAGCCTCAAGGTGATCCATAATGTAAGAGGTCATCTTGTCTACTCTGAGTAGCAGGGCCTCCCTGGGGTCTTCGGCAGGGGTCTTTCCCCAAATCTTGGTGCCTGTGAAACCAACTGGCGATGGAGGGGCTTGAACCTGGGAGGCAGTGCTCAGCTGTTGCGCTCTGGCCCTGTGCTTGCAGTGGCGTGTGGTTCAGGGTGTTCTCGTGAATCTTGTTTAGAACTTTTCGCCAATCATCTCTTTGCATTTGTGGGCCCAACCCGCCCGCCCGCCCGCCCTGCTTTTGTTCGTGTTCCACTCCTGTTGATTTCCATGTCTAACGGTACTGATTTAAATCTGTGCTGAAATCCCACCCACCCCATTTCTATGAAGAAAGAGGAGGCGGGGCGGGGGTACCCGTATGGGTACCCGTATGCATTTTTTCTTTGCTCTCAGGTGTATTGAGGGGGAAGGGGAAGGGGTTGGTCACTCAGCGCATGCTCAGAGGCATTTTCTGGTCCGGAGCTGAGCAATCCCGGTCACGTTCCAGCGTTAAGCCTGCCCTCTTGCTGAGTGGAGGGTTTCATGATGGGCAGCTTTGTGGTGTCTGGAATGGTGATCACACAGGGTAGCTAACCGACTGAACTGGTGCTGGGAGCTTCTTCCAGTCCCCTCTCCCACCGCTGCCCTATTTCCACTCAGCCCTGTTGTGTTTTACACTCCAGATTTTTACAGAGCAGCTAACTGCCGGGAGGCAGACAACCGTTTCAAGGGTTCTTGGATATCTCGAGCCCCAGAAAGGGCTGCTTAGCTGTGCCAGCTCTCGGGGCTGACTTCACGCTCCTCCCCACTGTGGCCTTTTAGCTACGCTAACATCCGTGGGGCGTTCCTCCTGCAGGACCTCGAATGGGTGGACGTGGCTTTCCCAGGATACTCACCTGGGATTGTGCCCACGGGTGCTGAGGTTCACTTGGTTGCTTGTAACAGCACGGTCGGGGCCTCTGCTCCGTTAAGTGGTCCAGATGGAAACCCATCGAGGGAAAGGAAAGGATGGGGGGCGTTCATGTTACATGTATCATTCTGATGGAGCTGTGAGCAGGCAGAGCATTGCCTAGAGCAGACTCTGGTGCTCAGCTCAGTTTTGAGAATGCATCTTGTTCGGAGTTAGAAAAGCATCTGCATGTGAAGTTTCACTTGTGTTGCAACTGGATCTAGAGTCTAGAAGCTCCTTCACAGGGGCAGCGCCAGCTATGACAGGCGCTTAATAGTGCATCCTTGGTATGTAGGAGTCCAGCGGTGAGCACCCACAGTGTGCGTGGTGTGTGAGCATCTGTTCCCCACCCATTCGCGTACATGCACCTGTCTTTCACATTTTACAGGAAATTCATGCTCCCACACCATAGAAAATCTGTGGAATCTGTTGCTTCTGCAAGCACACCTAGGCCAGTCATTGCACAGGTACAGTTTGCTTCCCCATGGCACGCACTTTGCATTTCCCTGCAGCGCTGAAGCCGCTGCATTCTCTTGGCAGCAGGTTGGCCTTTGCTTGCTACAGGCGGTCCATCCCCCCCCCTTCTTCCATGTACACGCTTCTCTCGGTTAAGCCATCGTCCCATCAGTCACAGCAAAAGCAGCCGTGGGGGGGGGGGGATATTTTTGCTCCCCAAATGCTTTGCCTGGTGTAGACAGAGTTTCAGCTTGGAAGGAGACACCTCGTTCTGTGCTTTTATGTTTGTGGAGTGGGAAGGACGTTACGTGTTGTGTAGATACTATGCCCTAAGCAGAGACATGTGGACCCCCCCCCCTTTCTGGATCAGAAGAAGGCCCATTTGGTTCAGTATCCCGTTTGGGTTCAGGGAGGCTGTGCCCTCTCCCCCTGGCTGGCTGTATGTGACCCTGGCTGAATTTATTAATTGATTATATTTATATCCTACTTTTTTCCTGCAGGAAACCAAGGCAGCTTACATAACCCTCCTCCCCTCCATTTTATCCTCACAACAACCCTGTGAGGGAGGTTAGTCAGTGACTGGCCCAAGTCACCCAAGGAGCTTTATGGCCGAGTGGGGACTAGAACCCAGATCTCCCGAGTCCCAGTCCAACACTCTCACTACTACGCCACACTGGCTGCATGTGGATTTCCTTTAGCGTGTAGCTTGCCTTCCTTCTTTAAGCTGTGTGTCGTTCTTACCTCTGCAGGTCCTTCTGCAGTACTCCTGCGCTCTGCTTGTCGCCTGACTCCACACACGTACCTTAGCAGCCCCCACGGTAGATGGGGCGGGGAGCACTTGCAGGAGTGACCCAAACTGGTTCATGCAAGCTTCCCCTTTCTCTTCCAGGGAACACGGGTAGTGCAAAACTTCCTCCTGGAGCTGTTGGGCCTTTTCTGTTCCTCGCATTCCTGCGGCAATGGCGTATGCCTCCCCCATGATCAGCTGTCACTTTGCAGATCTCTGGGTAACAAGATGGCCAAGCTGGGTGTTTGTCCTCTTAATTATTAAAACAGCAACAACAACGTACCCTGGAAGGATTCCTGGCAGGGACTGCTTGCAGTTAGCGGTAGATAAAGATTGACCCTTTTTTTTGGTAGCACGAGCAGGCTCCTAATTTTCTTTGTTGTGACAAGGAAGCCAACACGTCTAGGGTCAATTAAAAAGCAGGCCGATTGATCGCTGGATCCAACCCCTGCTGCAGCTGCCGTGTGGTGTGGGCCGGCAGGTCAGCTGCAGTGAATGCATAACTGTGCAGGCCACAGCGGGCTTTGAATATGCCCTGCTGTTCCTCGGGGTTCCTTGAGGTCCGGGAGCATGCACGATGGTTCCGTGTGACTTTTTTTAATAGCGCAGCCCAGGCAGCCTTAACATGTAGCCAGAATTGGGCAGGACTCCGCTGACGGATGCAATTCTGCTCCCTGCCATTCAGCTGCTGCTTGGAGCTGGTCAAGGGGCTTTTGGATGTTGCAGAGGCGTTCTGTGTGTCGGCAAGAGGCATGGGAGGGCAAATGTGGATCATGGATTTATTCTCTGTTTAAAGTTCCACTTTAGCCAGAGTTAATGCTGCATCTACTACTTACTGGATACTTAGCGCCAATGTAAGTAGGTGACGTGCAGAACACACAGACATCACGGGCTGCCTGCCCAGAAGGAACTCACACCCCCAGTTCGGGAGAACAAGAGGAAGGATGAAAAGGAGCGGCCTGTGTCAAGGCTACGAGCAAGGCGAGCCCCAAATATTTGGCTCTCCCAAGTGGCCATTCAGCGCGATCCAGGTGGAATGCCCCATGATCCCTTGCGGTGCCACAGAGGATGCGGGGGTGGGTGGGTGGGTGGACTTCTTGTTCATGGCCCCCACCAAATGCTGCCAGCCCGAGGAGCTGCTGGTTGCGTTTGTGCAGTGAGGCTGGGCTTATACCAGAGGCAGAAAGTGTAGGAAGTCAAGAAGAGGCTCTTGTGGAGAAGGTGGCGCTGTGGTCCTCAGTCTGCGGCGTCCGTTGTTTAACGTGGCAATTTGTGTGTGTGTGTGTGTGTGTGAAACATTTCTCAGCCTTATTTACCAACTGCAAAAAGTACTATTCTGCATGACTTGTGTGGCGTTTTTAATTTACAAAGCGCTTTGATGAGCCCCGTGGCTTAACACCACCCTGGGAGGTAACCTTCTGTTTCCCATTTTGCAGATGGGAAAGTGAGGCTGAAAGACGCCAGCTCAGCAGCAGAGAGGCTGCTTTGCATGCAGAAGGTCCCGGGTTCATTAATTAAGGCGCGATCCTATGCAAGTTTAGACAGGAAAGAGGCCTACAACTCCCAGCATGCCCCAGCTAGCTGTGCTGGCTGGGGTGTGCTGGGAGTTGTTGGCCTCTTTCCTGTCTAAACTTGCATAGGATCGCGCCTAAAAAGGATCTTGGGTAGCAAGGCTGGGAAGAAAACCGTGCTGCAGGCTGTGTGCCTAGATGGGCCAGTGAGAGAGCCGATGAATCGGCTCAACGTACGGCCGCTTCATTTATTTATTTATTTATTTATTTATTACATTTATACCCCGCCTTTTTTCCTGCAAGGAACCCAAGGTGGCTTACATAATCCTCCTCCTCCTCTCCGTTTTATCCTCACAACAACCCTGTGAGGTAGGTTAGGCTGAGAGGCAGTGACTGGCCCAAAGTCACCCAGTGAGTTTCATGGCCGAGCGGGGACTAGAATCCGGATCTCCTGAGTGGCCACCCTGTGAAGTCCACGGAAGCCACAGTCCCAAAAGGAACGTGATTAAGGAAGGGCAAAATGCTTCGGTCGGTCGGTTGGTTGCTTGGATGGAAATTCTGGAACAGTTTGGCTGGCAACATCATGCCTTGGGAAAGAGCCGGAGCAGGGCCCGCTGGGCGGAAGAGCCCACACAGCTCCGGCCCGAGAGGGAGACGTCGTGGGGAGCCTGAGAGGGCACAGAGCTCGCTCTCACCTTTATCTGTAAATCAGAGTTCTGCCCCTCCTCTCTGCCCGGGGCTTGGTGGTGCTCGTTTTATGACAGAGCCTGATCACTAGAACACGCTTCTGCCCCAGACCGCTGTCCTGGGGAGAGTGTAGCCACCGACCGGTAAAGCAAGCACTGGCTGTTCTTGCTTTCTTATGCACAGAGGGTTGGATCCGGGATCTGCCTTCTGGACGAGGAACGGGCCTTCCCCAGGAGGAAGGGCTCCGCTCCTGGAAGGTCCCTCTGCCTGATTTTGGGGGATCCCCCGCACACCCCACAGCTCGCCCATTCACTCAGCAGGGCCTCCTGGCTTTCTGTTGCCTTTTCAGGGGGCTGAAACAGCTGCCATGGGAAGGAGGGGGTGCGGGAAAGTCCCCTTCCGTCAGCACAGTTGATCCAGCGTAAATCTCGCCCTTTTTCACATTCCCAAGATGTCTCTCCATCTCCTGCTTTCTCTAGCTGAAGACACCCCCTCCTCTTGCAGCTTGCCTTTCCGCTGTAGTGGGGAAAGGATCTTGGTGGCCTCTTTGTATGGAGCATTTGAGAGTTTACAGGGCTCCGCTCCCTCCTCAGCTGGCCTGCAGATCTGGAGAGGTGGAAGGACGATTGGACTTCACAAGCCCCTGAAAGCCCTTGAAAACACCGAGGAGGAGCTGTCTCCCTTTCGTCAGCATCTTTCAGGCCTGATTTTTTAATTTTTTGGAATTTTTAACATTTTTTTACAACACATATTGATTTAATATTTATATAAACTTTAAAAACTTTTCAATAATCAAACTTTACAAACTGTTCACTAAAAAAATGTTAAAAATTCCAAAAAATAGACAAAAGAAAGTTTAAATATAATGATTGAACATGTATTGTTAAAAAGTTGTAAAAATTTTGTTTAAAAAGATAAAAGAAAGTTTCATCACGGTGGTGTTTTCACACTTTTTTTTTGTATACTCATATTTCCGTGATTCTCCTTTGTTATCAGCTGATTTTTTAATTGGCAGCTCTGTGCGCCCCCCTGTTGCATTTTGGGGCCAAGGGTGAGCAAATACTCAGCGCAGAAGCTCAGCGCAGAGCGAGGTTTTCCACCGTGTTTGTGGCTCAGCCAAAGAGCGCTTTAGTGCCGCGGCAGTGGGCGACTCTGGGCAGGGCAGGGGGCCAATTGTTCGCCGGGAGATTCAAACGCAGGGCAGCCGATGGCCAGGCATGGATGTGCGTGTTGCGGCCGCCTCTTCCTGCCGAGGCACTCTTGGCCCGAGAGCGTGGGCGCTGTCGCGGCGGGAGGGGGGGGGCATTGATCTGCGTGTGAATCCTGCCAGCAGACTTCTTGCCTGCCGTGAACGGCCACAACTCCCCTCTCTCCGTAGTGAAATGTATTCATATTGACAAGCACAACCAGGCCAGCGTTTATATAGCAATGGCCGAGGGCTCCGAGGACTTATAGAAGAGTAGAGTTGGAAGGGGCCTACCAGGCCATCGAGTCCGAGCCCCCACTCAACGCAGGAATCCCAAGTCGAAGCATCCCTGACAGATGCCTGTCCAGGTGCGCCTTGAATGCCTCCGCTTCATGTGCTTTTACATCAGTGATCCTTACAACTGGCTTGTAAGGTAGGCCAGTAT
Source organism: Shinisaurus crocodilurus (assembly GCA_021292165.1). Lineage (NCBI taxonomy): Eukaryota > Metazoa > Chordata > Lepidosauria > Squamata > Shinisauridae > Shinisaurus > Shinisaurus crocodilurus. The sequence continues at coordinate 2,549,508 of CM037878.1, forward strand.
AACTCTCTTCAAATGGCAGGTGCAGGGGCTGGGGGACGCAGAGGCCTGTGGGTCTTCCGAGCTCACACACTTGGCCGTTCTACTGTGCCTGATGTAATTTCGAAGCCGGCGCTCCACACACCGGCATTTCCTTGATGCGGTCTGTCCTGAGGGACATGATACCGGCATCATATTTTGAGCCAATCAGTTTTGCTGGTAATGTTGGACGTTGCCACGTGTTGAGCCTCTGCAGCCAGCCCATTTCCAAGTTGGTTCTCCAGAAATATTTTTGGGCACAGCTGTGATGAGCTCTTTTGGTGGGGTGGGAGCCCAGCCGAGCTGATTCAGAATGGTTCAGACCGCCCAGTTTCCCGCACTTTCCATTGCAGGCTCGCCCGCACTCCAGGATCATAGAATCATAGAAAAGTAGAGTTGGAAGGGGCCTACAAGGCCATCGAGTCCAACCCCCTGCTCAATGCAGGAATCCAGGTCAAAGCATCCCTGACAGATGTCTGTCCAGCTGCACCTTGAATGCCTCCAGAGTGGGAGAGCCCACCACCTCCCTAGGTAGTTGGTTCCATTGTTGATGCAGAGCGGCATTCTGCGATGGGCCATGCAGTTCTGGTGCCCACTTCTGTGGGGCGCTGGTCCCCTCAGTAAACCCAGGCAGATGGCCAGCCATGTTGTGCTAGTGGTGGAGGCCTCCCCGCACACGGTGTGCCCAGTGCATCCTATGTCGATGCAAAGAGTAAAACCCGAAATTCAGACAGACAAGATGCATTTAACTTTAATAAAAATATAATATGCAGCTAGAAAATAATACTTGTCCGTCATGCCAGGGCTTTTGCACTCACTAGCCAGCGCACTGGGAGGGTGGAAACAGGTTGACTTCTTAGCGAGGAGGTAGGATGGCACGCGCAATTTCCCTGACATCTCTCTGTGAGCAGAAAGGTGTGTGCAAGAGAGAGCTGGAAACTCGGAGAACAGGCCTGGAATATTCCCAGAGAGGCGTGGGGCACAGCGCCCTGTCCCAAACCAGCAGCCCGTGGAGCTCTCCTGCCGCCCACATGCAGATCTAATGGCTAATTTATTTTATTTATTTATTTATTTCATTTTTATACCGCCCAATAGCCAAAGCTCTCTGGGCGGTTCACAGCAATTAACAAGACAGTCCCTGCCCGCAGGCTTACAATCTAAAAAGACGCGACACACAAGGAAAAAGGAATGGGGAGGGAAGAAGGGGGAGTATTAATACTCCTGGCAGGGCTGGTGGAATGGCCCTGCGCTCCCTCTCTTCTCCCTCTGCACAGCCTGCTGGAGGTTTATGCTGGCTCAGCTTGTCTGAGTATGGAAAGCTAAGCAGGGTCAGGCCTGGTTATTACTTGGATGGGAGACTCTTCCTCTAGTTTCCTGCATTGAGCAGGGGGTTGGACTCGATAGCCTTGTAGGCTCCTTCCAACTCTATGATCTATGAAATCTATGAATGGCTGGTGGTGGTGACAGTAGAGGGAGGAGGAGCCTTCAGGAGGGCGGCCTTTTGCTCATGACAGTATGGTGTATGTGTGTACACACACTAGACACTAAGAGTGCGATCCTATGCCCGCCCAGACAGAAAAAAGTCCGACAGGCCCAATGCTGGGACCCGCCGGACCGCCCCCCCCGTCCAAACAGGCACAGGACTGCACCCTTCTTCACATATATTTGGGGCCAGTAACTCCCAGCAACAACAGCAGCACTGGCTCCCATTGTCACTGGGATCAAGGTCCCCGATTTCTTGGCACTTTCCCCCTTTCCACCAGCCCTCGCTGCCTCCTGCCTGTCCGCAAGCAACTCTGGGCCCGGCTGCTCTCAAAGAGAGCCGGTCACACACAAACGGGAACAGCGCGCAGAGCACGGCAACAGTTCCGCTCTATTCTGCGCTGGTCAGACTGCATCTGGGGTCCTGTGTCACATTCTGGGTGCCACATTTTAAGGAGGACACTGACAAACTGGAGTGTGTCCAGAACGAAAAGGAGGGTGAGGGATCTGGAAGCCACGTCTTGCGTGGAGGAACCGTTGGGAGGGCTGGGTATGTTTAGCCTGGAGAAGAGAGGTTGAGGTGGGGGCACAACAGCAACGTCCAACTATCTGGAAGGCCGTCAGGCAGAAGACGGAGCAGACATGTTCTCTGTGGCTCCAGCGGGCGGGACTAGAACCGACGGGTGCAAATGGCGGAGAAGCAGATTTTGGCTAAACATTAGGAGAAACTCCCTAACCCTGGAAAGGTTGGGGGTCCAGAGGGCCGTCATTCAGGGTAGGCCTGGTGGGGCACACCTGCCCAGGGCCCACACCCCAGCGGGGCCCACTGACCGGAGCCCCCTGGAGTTGATGGTCCTCTTCCCCTTTGCAACCTGCTTGCCCCCTGCCTCTCGCTCTGGCCCAGTCCACGGCGGTGGTGAGGAGGAGGGGCAGGAGATGGCGTGGCCGGCTTGCTCGCGGGCTCTCTCCGCCTGTCCGGCAAGCAAGTGGGAGCAGTGATGAGAACGAGGAGCGGGAGCGGGAGCCGCTGGTGGCCGTGGGGGTGAGGAGGCAGGCCCACCGAGGGAGGGGGCCACGGAGGGTGTCTCGCCCAAGGGCCCTCCCTCCCTGGCGGCACTGGGCACACGGCAGGGGGAGCGGCGTCTCCTTGGCCATCTTCTTTGGCTATGGTCGGTGCTGCACGTGCCACCTCATTGCTGTGTGATGGGTGCAAATGAAGGAGCTGCTGGCCGGGCGCTGAGTGAAGGCGCCCAAACCTTTGAGGAGCCACCACCATCGAGGACCATCCCGTGCCGGGACAGTGGGCTAATAGATCATAGAGTTGGAAGGAGCCTAACAAGGCTATTGAGTCCAACCCCCTGCTCAATGCAAGAAACTAGAGGAAGGGTCTCCCATCCAAGTAATAACCAGGCTTGACCCTGCTTAGCTTTCCAAACTCAGACAAGCTGAGCCAGCGTAAGCCACTCCCGGCCTGGCCGAACTTTCCACTGCAACCCCTTGGGGAGACGGTCTGCTTGCAAGCTCGATGCGTAAATTGGCTGCACTTTGCCAACCCTCCAACCCACCCACCCCCACAGCGCCTGCCTCCAGGCCCAGGCCGGGCTCATCGCAGGGAGCATCCTGGGAAGCTGAGGTGCTTGGGGACCCAGCCGGAGCTGCCCCTCTTTAGAAGAGGCTCGTGCACACTCAACGCGGTGGACGGAATCCTATCCGGGTCTTTCCTTGTCTGTTTTCTCAGTTCACCAGGAGAGAAGGAGGGGGTGTGAGAGGATGGCTTGCCGAAGTGGAAGATTGGCCAGTTGGGAGGAGGAGGAGGCGCGTGCAGTGGAATCCCCTGCTCTTTTCTCTGATCAGAGATCACGGCGGGGATCCCTCCAGGCCCCGTCCCTGGAGGAACCCAGAGAGGCTCCGTGGGCCGGATTAGGCCCACGGGCCGGCAGTCCCGCATCCCTGCGCTAAAGGCTTCCCACTGGCTGTGCTGGGACCTGAGCCTGGGAATTCTCCTACCAAACTCCACCCTTCAGCGCGACTCCCCGGACATCCTTGACGTCCGCGCAGCTCCTGTGGACACGTCGTGGCCAGGCTTGGCTTGCTGGAACATCCACGTGTGTCCTATTCAGCGTCATTAATAATAATAATAATAATATTTTATTTATTACCCGCCTCTCCATCTAGATCGAGGCGGGGAACAACAGAAAATATAAAATACCTAAACTAAAACAACACAATATATACTATTAAACATCTTAAAACATCCTAAAAACATCTTAAAACATCTTAAAAACATCCTTAAAACATCTTAAAAACATCTTTAAAACATCCTAAAATCATTTCCTGCCTCTCTTCTGTGGAGCTCCAGGCAGCGTCCCTGCCATCTCCCATCCAGCACGGGCCGGAGTCTGCTCTGCTTAGCTTCAGTGCGGTGGCTGCATTGGGGGCCTTCAGGCCACGCCTTGGGGGGAGAACCAGTCCTCCCCTTATTAAGCACCGCAGCTTCAGGAATAGCAAAGGGTTCTTTGACCCCCCTCAACACCAGTATGAATATCCAGGGGAGGCTGGTGGCTCCCAGGGTCAATGGGGTGGTGTATCCACTCCAGGTTTCAGTCTGAGCTTGCAAGGAGCTATCCGTGGTGCTGAACCCTAGCCCCAAAATAGGTTCGGCGCCACGGATAGCTCCTTTGAAGTTCAGACTGGAACCCGGAGTGGGTACGCTGCCCCACTGACTTTGAAGCCACCAGCCCCTGCCGTGAGTATCAACAGAGGCAGAACCCGTGCCTTATTCTGAAGCTGCTGCCGATTTGCTTTGTCGTGCAGCGGAGGGTCTTCCAGGGAAATCTCTGATGGCAGATTGTCCGTTTGCTTGGGACTGTGAGTCCCAAAACGAGCAGTTGTGGCTGCTCAGAGGAAATGGACCAGAGTCACGCGGGGGCCGCACATCACTGACCACACTCGTTTGCGTGGGGAGCACCTTTTGGTGGTTTTGTATTCACGCACAAAAATACACAGCAGGCAGCCATCCCAGAATCTGAGCAACGGTCCCTGGAAATAATTGCTGTTAAATTCAAACGGTGCGGGTGGGTGTGCATCTTCCTGCTTCTCTGAACAGATGTTGAAATGCAAATTGCTAAATAAATATAGTTGGGCAAACATTGTTGGCAAGGCAGAGATCCATGGGTTCCCAGCCCATGTGCTAAGTTGCCCACATGTGCAGGCCGCTCTTGAACATGAAGAAGAAGCATCTAAACCAGCCTTCCCCAACGGCTGGCTGGGGGTTTTGGGAGTTGTAGTCCAACACCTCTGGAGGGGGCCACGTTGGGGGAAGACTGAAATGAATTAAGGATGGATTAAAGCTTATGCTCTGCACCTCTGTCGTTTTAGCTTTTTAAAATGGTTGATCACATATAACCACTCTTTTCCCTTTTCTTCCCCTTCTTTTAAAAATATTCATCAGATAAGAATCCTGGCCAACACAGGCCCATCTTTTTGTGTGGCGCAGGAAATCCAAATGACACCCTTGCCCTTTCCGCTCATTCACACAACCCGCCGGGAAGTTCTCCTGCCCAACCCCCACTGAAATGAACGGCAGCAATGCACGGAGCCTGTGCAAGAGAACGCCTCAGGAGATGGCGCCTCCACTTCCCCTCCTGCTTTGCTCCCATTAATGGCAGCCCCGAATCCACTCCGTCTGGGACTCCCCACGATGCCGAAGCTTGGCTGTTGGAGCAAAGTATGAAGTCAGCGCCGATCCCTTTCAGAGGGGGGCGTGCTGTAAAAGTAGGGCTGGAGAGATGGAGACGGAGCCTAACGGCTGGCACAGAAGTATTCCGAGCTGCTGCTGAGCCTTGGGTCGTGGTTTTAATGCAACTGATAACTCAGCTTTCCCCAAAAGGTGCCGGTCTGGTCCAAGCTCCAGGTGATGATTCAAGTCTTTTTTACCTGGATCTGGACCAAATAAATCATTCTAGAAACACTCATCTAGCAGACGAAGTACTAGTAGTGGCACATGAGCCAGCAGGCTGAGAAGGAATTCTTTTCTCTGGGTGCTTCACTTGCTACAAAAATGAAAGCAATTTGGTTGCGTATGGTATTTATATCTTACCCACAGCTAATGCATCCCTGCTTTGATGAACTAGGAAAGGTTTATGTTATTCTGCTGGTGGCGAAAAGTTGACTCACCTTTAGGCTGAACTACTGCGATGTTGTGGAATGTTCACCAACATTCTAACTCCGGGTGTAGGGGGCGTGTGCTCAGCAATAGAATGCCGATGTCTGTTGAATGTTGGTTCTTTGAGGGAAATGGAAGGACCGTATGCTGCTGGAGAGGGGTGAACCTCACAAAGATCTGGGACAGGAGGGGCTGGCTCTGTGCTCCAGACAAGCACAGGAGTGTTGCAAGCTGGAGAAATGTGCGCTTAGCTGCCAAGCGAGCATTGGAGCCACAGAGAAAGTGGCGCTGATTTTAATTCCAGAAATGGAACTAGCTAGACTAGAGATGCATGAGGCCTGCCTCTTTATGTCTGTGGGGTTTTCTCCACTTGTTCTGGGGTTGTCTGTAGGAAACCCATGGAATGTCACTGATATCCTTGCTTGTCCAATCATTTTCTGTGCTTGGGGGGGGGGGGGGTTCTTTTGTTTTCCCCTAAGAAAAGTTGCAAAATTGAATGTGCATTTTATATATCTATATCATCTATATCTATATTTATCCACACATTCCAAAGTGTACCCAGCCTCAGTTTCCCTCCTCCACTTAGCACGCACAAGAATTTCTCCATGATCCAGCCACCAATGATGGAAATCAAATTGTATAGAACTGGACACTAGCTATGCTTGTGATAATTGTCCACACCAGCAGTACACCGATATCCGTGTTGAAAATAGAGCATGACATATCATCACGGCCCCCCTAAGCCAGAAAAATCTTGACTGCAGTCATGCCTTGGATTGAGAGCATAATTCGTTCCGGAAACTTGCTTGTAATCCAAAACACTCTTATATCAAAACAAAATCCCCCCCAAAAAAATTTGTACAGAGATTTTTTAATTTAAGCCGTACTACAGTACTTGTATTGCAAGACGACGCTTGTATATCAAGTCAAAAAAAATTAAATAAATATTAAAAAATTTGCTTGTCTTGCAAAACGCTCTCAAACCAAGTTACTTGTAATCCAAGGTATTACTGTACTTGTCTCCAGTGTATTCGGTGATCAGGATGTGTGAGGTGATTTCCTTCTGTTCTTTCATTCTCACCTTGTCATGTCCGCCAGTAAGCTGCAGGCCATCTGCAAATACGCCCACCACTTCTGCAGCCCACCTCATGCATCTCATGGCGGGCTGAGAGCTGCAAAGTTCTTGCTGTGATAAGCAGGTGATTGTGAAGGCGCTTAAGCACCTTCTTTCCATGTCGCTGCTGTAGTGCTATTGACGTACATGGCACTTTGCGGAGGACCTTCTGCGAGTACATTACTTGGGCAGGAGGCTGCTCCACGGAGCTCACCATCTGTATTCATCAGTGGGGAAGAAAACACAGGGAGGGAAGGATTTCTCTTCTATTTATTGGTGGCATTTTATTCCACCTTTCCTCAAAGGAGTTCAGGGAGATGTACTCGGTTCTTCTCCCCTCCTTGTTCTGCTCACAGCACAGTGAGATAGGTTAGGCCAGTGTTCTCCAACCTTGGGTCCCCAGATGTTTTTGGCCTACAACTCCCAGCATGCCCCAGCCAGCATAGCTGGGAGTTGTAGGCCAAAAACATCTGGGGACCCAAGGTTGGAGAACACTGGGTTAGGCTGAGAGAGAATGAGTAGACCTGGGTTCATGGCTGTGTGGGGATTTGAACCTGGTTCTCCCTGGTCCTAGTCCAGCACTCTAACCGCTACACCACAAACCTGGAAAAGCGATGGAAGGATGAGTGTAGACAGTGTAACGGCATATGCGTTGGGTTTCTTTTGGTTGGGGATGAGGCGGGAGGGACAACCATAGTTTTTCTCCTCTGCCCGTGTCTCCTTGGTCCATCACGACCAGTTCAGACAACCTGTTCTACATGGGGGCTACTTAGAAGCTGTCTCCAGCATGCTTTCCAGAGGGCCTCTTCATACCTTACCAGAGCAGCCAAGAAGGCCCTTCCTTGTTGGCAGGATTCCACACATTCTTACCAAGGGACAAGGCGAGGTGGTCACCTCGGAGGGCGGATTTTGGGGGCCCTAGGGGTGGAAGACTGGCAGATCTGATCCATGGGGATGTTCTCTCAGGTAAGCCTCCCTCTAAGGAGGGGGCCGTGTCTCAGTGGGCAGAGCCTCTTGCACGCAGAAGGCCACGGGTCCAATCCCCGGCAGTATCTCCAGGTAGGGCTAGGAAGGCACCCTGCCCGAAACCCGGTAGGGAGAGCCGCCAATGCCAGCCAATGTCGACAATACTGGGCTAGATGGACCAAGCAGGGTCTGACTCGGGATAAGGCCGCTTCCGATGTTCCATTGACACAAGCAGGAGCCGTGTAAGGCCACCGTATTCCTCCCATTCATGTCAATGATGCGTGCGCCGGAGAACTTCCCAGTATATTGTCATCCATGTCGGTGTGTGTGTGTGTGTGTGAGTCTGTTTGTGTGTGTGGAGAATACTCCATTTGGATCTTTTGCCTCAGTTACCAACATTTTTTGGGCCGGCATGAGATCTCCTCTGCTAACGTCACGCTAAAGACCATGCACGTGGGTTGGTCAATTGGCACGGTTCCATTCTGTAACACATAACCTGCTCCCCCCACCCCCCACAACTGCATCTCCCCGTTCTGTGTGTACCTGTGTGTGGTGAACATGTGGTGTTAAGCCAGTGTCCTCCAACCTCGGGTCCCCAGATGTTTTTGGCCTACAACTCCCAGCATGCCCCAGCCAGCGTAGCTGGCTGGGGCATGCTGGGAGTTGTAGGCCAAAAACATCTGGGGACCCGAGGTTGGAGGACACTGATGTAAGCGACAGGTCTGTGTCCCTGCCATTTGTTGCCCATTTTTAGCCTACATACACTGACATGGTAACGTGTGAAGCACCTTGCTAGTAAGCAGATGATGAGGCGGAGGTGCATGCGCGCAGACAGGCAGTTGCTGAGTCGTGTTAAATGTGCATCCTCCCCTCCCTCCGACCCATGGGGCTGTTGTAGGGTTCTGGATGGCCTGTTCCCCACAGCAACAAGCCACCCCGGCCAGGTTTGCACAAACCAAGAAGCTCCGCTACCGAGTGTAGTTATGCTAATGATCCCCCCAAGCACATGACTGGCACATGCCACGGCTTATTTCCTCTCTGCGATCCGAGCCACTTGAGTACCAGCAGTTTTTGCTCTTGGGAGGTTTTTTTTTTGCGCTTGTGTTTTGTCTGGTTTGAACCCTTTCGGGATAGTGGCGGTGAGTGCTTCACACCATTAAGTTACGGAAGAAGAGTGCGGGGAGAGTTTTCATACATGGGGGCCCTGCAGCATTCTGAGCAATCATGGGCAATAGTGGATATCTGTAGTGGATAGGTGTGCAAGGGTGCATGGCGCGCATGGATTTCCCACACGTCAAGCCGCCAGAAGAACAGGTGGCATCATCATTCCACATTCCTGGCTTGACACAAGCGGATTTTGTTTTGACAGTGGGAGACCTTGGCAGGGCTTTTTTCTGGTGGAACTCACCGGAACTGAGTTCCAGCACCTTTTCTTCTATTAATTGCATTGCAATTTAATCGCCATCTACTCCCGAGGAAATGTAATCCAAGAGTTCCGGTACCCTTTTCTCCAGAAAAAAAGCACTGGACCTTGGAGAATAGAACCCCGGCTTAAAGTCTAGGCAAGCTGAGCTTACGGTGCTTGCCTCTGGCCCGAGAAAGTTGGCCCGTGCATTTTGTAGCGGAAGCAGTGGCTCGGTGGTATCACATAAAGTAGGCTGAGAGACACAGGTCTAGTCTCAAGGGGCTTCAGCAGTGACAGGAGCCTGGCGTGGTGGGATGGATGTTTTCCATCCTTTTGCCACCTCTTGACTTTTTAAATCCTCTTGAGGACAATATACGGTACCAAGTGAAGGAACCTTTGGAGGCCGGGAAGGCGACGCAGCAGTGGCATTTCGGTGGGGCGGGACTCGTTCGCGAGTTCCAGAGCCCTGGCTCCAGCCGCAGTTAGGCCTGGCACGGCGAGGGGCTCACCAGCACAGCCCACCAGTCCGGGAGGGTGGGCCAGCAGTAGCATGAGAACCCTCCTGTTTTGGCCGCTTGTCCAGGACTGCCAAGATGCTGCGTGTACTGTCTGCGCTGTTCCGAGGGCCTCTTTCACATGGGTGGGTAGAGGCAATGCAGGGCAGACTCATGGGAAGGAAGGAAATATGGTTTTTATTCCATTTAAAAGATACTCTTATCCCCGAGGTTCGGTGGGTGTTTGTATCCCAGGGCAAGAGGTCTCGGAATATGACGTCAGTGCCTAAAGCAATGGAAACATTTCCCCCACAATCCTGTCTCATTATAACAGTGTTCTCCAACCTCGGGTCCCCAGATGTTTTTGGCCTACAACTCCCAGCATGCCCCAGCCAGCTACGCTGGCTGGGGCATGCTGGGAGTTGTAGGCCAAAAACATCTGGGGACCCGAGGTTGGAGAACACTGCATTCTAAGATACAAAGTGGAGAAGAGCTCCTCTGCTAAAATACAGATTGGAAGCAAGTGAGCTCTTTTTCTGTGGCAAAACGTGAATCAGGACCTCCAGAGGGATTGTTGACTTCCTTCCAACTCCTGATTTGCTCTGTAAATATTATTATTATTATTATTATTATTTATTTATTTATTTATTTTATTATTACCCGCCTCTCCATCTAGAGCGAGGCGGAATCCAGAAATAATGTGTACAAAATACAGAAATAATGTGTAAAAAAAACCTCACCACAGTGGTTGACGACGCGAGTTGAGAGGTTATGCTAGGTTCATTAGTCATGTGAATGGGGCCAAAGTTGACAAGATACTGGCGACATGCTTTCCCCAGTGCTGATGGTCTCTGGGGACCATGGGGGGGGGATTTCGGCCAACCACGACCTGCGGTATGGCTCCTTTACATGCTCACTGTCCTAGGGGGGCCAGGCTAGAGGCAATGTTAGATGTCTCTTTTCATTTGGGGAGATGGATGTTTATCCGGATCATAGCAGGGAGGGGTTCCCCCCCACTGTTTTCTCCCCTGCTGCAATCCTGGTGATGAAGGTCACTCCTTGGAAGCGGCTGTCTGTATCGGAAGGAGGGCTCCCATTGGCGCCAAAGAGACATTTGGAGCGCACCGTCCTGTGGTCCTGGCGGGCTTCCGGGGGACCGTGGGATGCTGGGGGTGTCACCCACCGAGGCTGTAGACGGAGCCACAAGCCTGGAGGGGGGAATCCGAGTACCCCTACCGCCCCAAGCCCATCGCAGCCCGGTGGCTCCCTATCCCAGGATCAGAGCTCCGACCTCGGGACGGAGAAGAAGAAGAGGGGCGGGGAAGCGCCGGCGGGCAGGGAGGGAGAGGCCACGGATCCGCTGCCTCCAGCGGCCTCTCACCCCCCCGACCGCCCAGCGGCATGGCTCGGTTAGACAGGCTCCGAGGGCCGCCCGGCACGAAATATTTCAAGGGAGGACAGAGAGGCGGAGAAGCCTCTACGGCAGCGGCTCTCAGCCTTTTTGCCCCATGCACCCCCTTCACCATATGTCAGAATGTCATTCCCCCCCTTTCCAAGATTGTCTGACTTAATCTGTGCCATACAATGAGGTGTGGTGTCCTGTAGATTATGTACAATCTGTAGAATTGTAATTTAGAAAGCTCAGTATTCCAACAGTTTTGAGTCTGTGGTCCTAATTCCCCCCCCCCCTGAAACCCAAAATCCCCCCCCCCCAGTTGAGAACCCCTGCTCTACGGCTTCCCCACCCTGCTGGCAAGAGCCCGGCCAGACGTGGCACGGTCGAAAGCCTCAGGCGGTTCCAGGGTTGGGGTGCCAGCCCGATGAGGTTGTGCCCTGAATGTCACGTCTGGTTTGGCCCCGAGCGGCCGGCTGGTGACAAACAGCCTCCGGCCACGTGGTATGCTGGCTCAGCTTGTCTGAGCGTGGAAAGCTAAGCAGGGTCAGGCCTGGTTATTACTTGGATGGGAGACCCCCTCCTCTAGTTTCCTGCATTGAGCAGGGGGTTGGACCAGATGGCCTTGTAGTAGGCCCCTTCCAACTCTATGATCTATGAAAATCTATGAAATCTATAAGCTCCGTATTACTAGCCTTCGTCTCCCTGGATTCCTTCTCTGCAGCAAAGGGGCAAGGCGAGTGGGCTTCACTTCCTCACGAAGTGGAAGCTGCAGGAGACCACATCCTCGTGCAGGTACCGGCACCACATGGTAACTGGCTGAGGAACCAGCGTGTGGAGGCTGCCGCCTGAACCCACGGAGCATCAGCCAGGAATGGGGAGTGGGAGTTGCATCTTTTGCAACAACTTCTGTTCCTGTCTCTCATTTTTACCTCTCCCTGATACCAACTTTGACCTTACCCCCCCCCCAACCCCATTTTCTTTTCTTTTTTTTTTTGTAATTAAGAAACGTGGGATTTTCTTTGCAAATGCCAGCTCGGGCCCTGAACAACGCACCATTGTACACCTCTTTTGCAGCTGCCATTTCGTCAAATTATTTTTCTTTCTCCCCTGGTGGTGACACATCTGACTGTGGAGCTAGGGTGTGGGTGGGGAGGAAATTGCTCTTTAAGATGTATAAGTGCAGGAAAAAGCTTTCACTGCTGGAGGAAGGTGCCACATGCATGAATGGAGAGAGGGGTGGGTCACGTTCAGCTACTGGAGAAGGTTTGGAAGAGTAGCTCTGGTGAGATTGTCTCGGAGGGGGTGGTCCAGATGCAGCTTTGTTATTGGGTTGATAACAGCCGCCAAATTTGGAGAGCCACAAGTAGGCAATTCATGTTGCAGCGACAGTGCAAATGAGCTGGGGAATTGGCTGAGCTGTGTGGTGAGATTTCCTTTGATTTCGCAAGCTCAGCTCTTGGAAAAAACACGGCCAAAACTACCTTATGGGAACGTCAGGGAAGGGGAAGCAAACCAGAAGAAAGACAACGTTGTGTGAGGGTCAGATAGCAAATGAGGAGGGGGGAAATCGGGGGGGCGGGTCCTGCGTAGGGAATTGTAAGCCTGCATAGGGTTGCTGGGCCGGAACACTGTTTCCCCATTTCTAATAAACCCAAATGGACCAGGACCGGTGCAAGGCAGTTTGGTGCCCTAGGCAAGATCAGATATTTAGCACCCCCCCCCTTCCCACTTGAGAGCGCTGTATTTTTTTTCAGGCATTTCTGGCGCCCTCTTTAGCCCTGCGCCCTAGGCAGCCGCCTAGTTCGCCTAATGGAAGCACCGGCCCTGAATGGACACCTGTAGGAGCCAGAATCACATTTCTAGGGGGGCCAACGTGGCACAGGGATGGGGAACACTGTCAGGGTTGCTAGATACCTGCAGTTTCCCCAGCCCTGCCTGCGCTTTAAATCAGGATTTGAAAACGGTGTGGGTGGGTGTGCGTCGTTGTACAGCCTTGCACGGCAGTGAGTGTTGTCCATGAGTGCCCAGGGCCTCTTCCTCCTTGTTGCCTGTCTTCACGCTCACCTGGATCAGAACAGGAGGTTGGATTTTACAAATCCCATCGTGCTGGCTGGGGATGATGAGACTTGTAGTACATCACATCTGGAGGGTTAATTAGTGAAAACCTCTTCTCCCTGCCCTGCCTAGTTCGGTACCACCCAAAGGGATGATGTCTTTCCGGACCGGCCGTATATGGGAGACCAGCCATGCAGAGCACCGCATGAGAAGCCCAGGGGCTGAATCTGTCCTGTGGAACCTCCTTGGATTCCTTCCAGCCAGTGCCAGCCACACTGGGGAGGACACAGCATAGGCAAAGCGGCCCTGACTAATAAGGCAATGAAATGAAATTTCGATTTGTCACATTGAGAGCAAAGAGCTATGCAGGGAAGGGACACGGTAAATCCTGCTTATTAACCATCCCCCCCACCCGGAACTCCATGTCTTCTTTGATTTCACCAGACATTTCCCATACCCTTCCAGTCTTGTCTTTGCAAACTTCAGGGATAGAAACATGAATTCTCTGCTGGATAATCAACATCCACGCTTGTGATGATAGAACTGCAGAGTGCCCACAGTTCTGGCCAGAGAGGAGTGTAGAAAGCTGCCACCTTGGCCCACCCGGTGAGGATCAAACGCAGCCATCCCTGCCCGCCTGGTTGGCAGAGGATGAGATTCATACATTATCATAATAAATAATTATTTATTTTATTTTATTTATTTATTTACATTTATTAATCGCCCATCTGGCCGGCAACCGGCCACCCATCCAACTCTGTCTCTCTTGCAAGCACAATCCGCAGAGAAGGCTTCCTGGGCACAGTTATTTAGGAGATGTTCCTCTTGGCTCATTTGTGGTTGTCTCCTCTGCTGTGAGGACTTGTCAGTAATGACTTCCAGCACTTGGAAGACATTGCCAGAGGCCTCGTCTTTGCCAAAATGGCCTTAAAATTGTTTATGTTGTTTGGATGTTTCTTTCCTGAGATTTAACACCCTGTCCCTGCTTCTTCTTTCTCTGTGGTCATGCTGGAGTTGTCAGATTAGGGAGTTGATTGATGAGCCAGTGCGTCATGGAGCCCTCACTACCTTAACTGCACCAGAACTTCTATTCAAAATGGAAAGAGTAAATAGCTAGGAATTTGCTTAAATTAACCCTCAAGTTGTACGTGCCATTCAGATGGGTCACAGTCCGCCTGCCCCCACGGAAGTGGAATGTTCCAGAAAGCTGAAGGAACCCAGTGGCCTCCAAACCCAGCAAAACAGAAAGGAGAAGCCTCCCCAAAGGGGACACTCTAAGAAGAGCTCTGTCAAGGTTCCGCTTTTGAGCATCGCTGGGAGGGCAGCAGGCTGTAATTATTTCATGGAATCATAGAACCGTAGAGTCGGAAGGGGCCTATAAGGCCATTGAGCCCAACCCCCTGCTCAGTGCAGGAGAACAGATGTGGGCAGCCCGGGCAGCCGCCCATCCAAGCACTGACCCGGCTCACACCTGCTTAGCTTCAGCATGGACACTTGGGGGGCACTTGGCTCAACAATACTACAAGTGAGAAGGATCTTGGAATTGTGGTAGATCACAAACTGAATATGAGCCAGCAATGCGATGTGGCTGCAAAGAAGGCAAATGCTATTTTGGGCTGCATTAATAGAAGTATAGCTTCCAAATCACGGGAAGTGATAATTCCCCTTTACTCGGCACTGGTTAGGCCTCATCTTGAGTATTGCGTCCAGTTCTGGGCACCACACTTTAGAAGGACGTAGACAAACTGGAGAGGGTTCAGAGGAGGGCAACAAGGATGATAAAGGGACTGGAAACAAGGCCCTATGAGGAGAGACTGAAAGAACTGGGCATGTTTAGCCTTCAGAAGAGGAGACTGAGGGGAGATATGATAGCACTCTTCCAGTACTTGAAGGGATGTCACACAGAGGGGGCAAAGATCTCTTCTCGTTCATCCCAGTTTGCAGGACACGGAATAATGGGCTCAAGTTACAGGAACCTAGATTCCACCTAAACATCAGGAAAAATTTCCTGACTGTCAGAGCAATAAGACAATGGAATCAACTACCTAGGGAGGTGGTGGGCTCTCCCAGTCTGGAGGCATTCAAGGTGCAACTGGACAATCATCTGTCAGGGATGCTTTGACCTGGATTCCTGCACTGAGCAGGGTTGGACTCGATGGCCCTTCCAACTCCTTTTCTATGATTCTATGTGGCCCACATTATGTGCAGCATCAGTCTCATGGCGCCGCTAGTCCAACCCTCTGAACCCCAACCTGGTGCCCTGGTTGCCGTGGGCCATAAGGAAAAGTAAAAAGAATAGGTTTGCAACCATGATGGAGGCGGGGGCAGCAAGCTGAATGGCTGGGAGTAGGGGGAGTTACTGAAGGAAGGTTTGTGCCCCTTCATCATGACCAGCACCGGGATGTTTAAAGGGCCCACCTGTCTGAGCTCTGGTCTGGACCAATGCAGTCTCTAATGGGCCCTCCCCAGTCTTGCCTTGGTGGCGCCTCTCGCTTGGAGGGCCTCCACCGAAGGTCTCACATTAAACCCTTATTTATTTTTATTTATTTATTACATTTATACCCCGCCTTTTTTCCTACAAGGAACCCCAGGCGGCTTACATAATCCTCCTCCTCCCTCCTCTCCATTTTATCCTCACAACAACCCCGTGAGGTAGGTTAGGCTGAGAGGCAGTGACTGGCCCAAAGTCACCCAGTGAGTTTCGTGGCCGAGCGGGGACTAGAGAACCCGGATCTCCCGAGTCCCAGTCCAGCACTCTCACCACTAGGCCACACTGGCTTGAGCCGGTCTGAGCGCACCTGTGCACCTGGAGGGAATAACACTGTCAAGTGCTGGGCTATATGCAGGCTGCGTTCCAAAGCTCCCAATCTCAGTCTCAGGGTTCCTTCTTGTTAAACATTGCTCAGGTGGCAGGCGATGGGGAAACCTCTGAGGCTTTGGAGAGCTGGTGCCACTCAGAGTAGACCACACCAGGTTAGGCAGATCGATGGTCTGACTCCCTTCACAGCCGCAGCGAATGTTCACATGAAAAGAGAGAGCTTCTTGCTTGTATCCTTACGAAGGAAATGGCTTCCAGAGGAGAGAACGGATGCCATTGGAAAGATCTGGCGATGCCTTGCGACAGGGATGTTGAAGAGTCCTTGGTCTCGAGTCACGAGTCGAGTCACGAGTCTTTGGACCCGAGTCTCAAGTCCGAGTCCGAGTCCTGGTCCAAAATGGTGACTCACGAGTCCGAGTCCTGAGTCACTCCCAAAACTGACTCCACGAGTCCCTATTAAAATCAATGGGGTTCCCCCCCCAACAAAATAAGGCTACTTCAGATGTGTGGCTTAAATAAATTCTAGGCACAAGTGTGCCTTTTTATTTCAAAACTCTGCACTGATTTTGGCAAGAACAGACCAGGCAGACAAACCCAAATAACCAGGCAGGCAGAGGAGGCAGGGAACCCCAAACAGGCAGGCAGAGGCAGCCAAACCCAAAATGTCTGACCCTAACCCAACCCCCCACAACATCAATCAAATAAATCTCAACACATCGTTGGGGCTGCGCTCCTGGTAGCTGTCCATAGTGGCCAGCAGCGACGCGCCTCGCTTCCATGCGCTCTTCACCGGTGATCGCGCTCCTTCTGGCACAGCCAGAAGACTCGTCAACAGCCCAGGGATATTGACGAGTCTTGGTCTCAGTCCCGAGTCGAGTCTCGAGTCCCATTAAAAATATTGGGACTCGAGTCCGAGTCGAGTCAGAGGGGGGACTCAGTCCACTCACGAGTCGAGTCCTCGAGTCCGAGTCCCCATCCCTGCCTTGCGACACATGTTCATGGGGCACCACCCAGGAGGAAGCTCTGCTCAAGGCCTACGTAGGGAAATGCAGAAGAGCCCATCCTCGCACCCAGGAAGGTCATTCTCGGTAGTTCCTGCAGTGCAGGCATGATGCATGCTTGGACGTCCCCCTGATTTCGGTGATCCTTGCTCCCTAGTCGCTGTGCAGAGGGCCGCAGCCTTCGCCCATGCTCTGCTGTAGCATGACAGTTGCAAGGGAAGCAGCCACTGCGGAGCCGAGGAGAAAGCAGGCTGGCGGAGCCGGAGGTGCCAAAACGCCATGTTGGGCTCTGTCATCAAAGCGATCCCCGATCCTTTCCCATAGATGCCTCCAGTTAACCGTTACTTCATAACAGCCATCTTGGCCCAGTAATAAGCTTTGCACAATATTATGAGCCTAATCTGTTCCACGGCCTGCCCCGCGCGGCACTTACCGGAAGAGATGCCATCGGCAATTTGCACAAATTGGTAAATAAATAATGCGGAATGAAGCCTCTGGCAAGCCACCGGAGGGGAACGCCGAGACAGAGGAAGAGCTAAAAGGGGCCGTAGATCATGTCAGAGACTAGACCGAGAGCTTCAGATGGGACCGCCGTGAAGCCGCCCGGCCGAAGGGTCTTGCTGTATTCTGTGAATCTCGGCCTGCAGACGCCCTCCTCGTCCTTTAGGCTGCTTCCTGCATTCCTCCCACCTTCCTCCACCCCAGAAGCTTTGCGAGATGGCTGCTGTGCAAACCGCAGCGGCTCGGGAAAGGGGGCAACGCGCTTTCTGTTCCGTTTCAGATTCTGTTCCTGAAAGAAATGTGTAGTGGGGAGTGGGTCAGAACGAAACACAGCATCGCTCCGGGCACCTTCAGCTCTGGAGCTGCAGGGCGGGCTTGGCCTCCTGAGGGCACGTCTTGGACTCGCAGATTCGGACTTCATCACTTCCTTTGGCACTCAATACCAGGGCCCGTTCAGTTGCTTAGGACGATACCAGCCCATATGTAACCAGTGAGTTCGCTGGACTAAGTGCTCCAGAAGATTAAATCAGGCCATCTTTGTTGGGTTATGGGCCAGCTCAGCTGGAGCGAGAGTACGGATTTTGTCAATTCCGTTCTCTCGCGGATTGTCCAGCAGGGAACAATATATTGTTGCTGGGAAAATTCATTGGCAATACCCACTACTGTGAGTATTGCCGCTAAGCTCAGAGGGAACCCGGAGTTCTGGGGGGGGTGGCGGGTGAGGTCAGCATCCCTGCTGCGACCCTGCAAGCCTGGGCTCCACTACAACCCCTCCCCCCCTTATAGATTTCATAGATCATAGAGTTGGAAGGGGCCTACAAGGCCATCGAGTCCAACCCCCTGCTCAATGCAGGAAACTAGAGGAGGGGTCTCCCATCCAAGTAATCACCAGGCTTGACCCTGCTTAGCTTTCCATGCTCAGACGTTGAGCCAGCGTGAGCCAGGCTTAGGAGAGATCCAGAGGCTTCACCCCACCCGCTTTCTGCGCCTCTTCCCACCTAGCACTGTGATGGACCCATCCAGCCTGCGGCATGTGGGAGTGGGAAGGTTAAACTCAAGCGCTTAGTCAAGTGTCATCTTAGTCACTTCTCAGTTAAATAAGCTCTCAAACTGACATGCAGAAGTAACACAAACGTACATTTACTGTTTTTTTTCCCAGGCGCTCTAGCTGGCTTGGTTTGGATTTTGGGAAGGGTGGTGCTCTGTTTTGGGAGTGTGTGTACCCAGTTGGAGAGAAGAGTGCTGGGACGGGACTCAGGAGAACCGGTTCTAGTCCCCACTCGGCCCTGAACTCACTGGGTGACTTTGGGCCAGTCAGACTCTCAGCCTAACCTACCTCAACAGGGTGTTGTGAGGATCAATGAGAGGAGAGGAGGATTATGTAAGCCGCCTTGGGTTCCTTGCAGGAGAAAAAGCGGGGTATAAATATAATAAATAAATCTCGTGCACCACCTGTGTCCTTAGGGTGCTGTCCTATGCATGTTGAGACAGGGAAAAAAAAGGCCTACAACTCCCAGCATTCCCCAGCCAGCCATACCGGGGCGTTTTAGGACTCTTTTCGGTCTAAGCATATATAGGATTGGTGCCCTTGAGTAATCTTTGCATTATCAGGGCCAAATTAACCATTAAAGCTCCCCTGTCCTAATGCAAATATTTGTCAAGGCTTGTGGACTCCCCCCGCCCACCACTTTGTCTTTTGGTGTTTTAAAAGTATTTGCAAGCAGATGAAATAAAAATAATAAAAGTTAGTTGCCCCAACAGTCCTCTGGGCAAGGCACAGTAATTAAAAATAAAATGATACCATGAAAAACAAATAATACAATAAATTCAACACTTGAGATCCAACACTAGCACGAGATGAACATGATACAATTATGTGACAATTACATCACAATACAGTAATACCTTGGATTGCAAGTAACTTGGTTTGAGAGCGTTTTGCAAGACAAGCAATTTTTAAATATTATTTAAATTTTTTTGACTCTTGATATACAAGTCGACGTCTTGCAATACAAGTTAACTGTAGTACGGCTGAAATTCGAAATCTCTGTACAAATGTTTTTTGGGGATTTGATTTGATATAAGAGTGTTTTTGATGAAAGCACGTTTCCGGAACAATTATGCTCTCATCCAAGGCATGACGATGATGATGATGATGATGATGATGATGATGATGATGATGATAATGATAATATGATGTATTAAAAAAAAACAGAGGGTTTTCCAATATTGCTCCCAGTCATTCCCTGAAAGCCAAGGGCACAATCTGTTAGGAAGTTCTTACTCAAGCCCCACTGAAATGAATGGGGCCTGTGCAGGAGTGCAAATCCCAAAACGTTTGACTTGGTTCCACAACCTTCGTGTTACCATAGACCTGGTCTGTATGAGTCTTTTTACATTTTATTATAATAATTGTTCATAATTCCTGGTAGCATTTTGGTGGTTGCGTGCGCACACACACCACACACACACAGGTGTACAATGGCTTTGAAATTCTCACTTGTTGACCCTCCTCGCCACAGCCAAGTGAACTAGAGGAAGCTTGAGAGATCCTGATGTGGGCTCAGGCAATTTGTGAGCATGAGACTGGAGGGCAGGTGGTGGGTTTGAACCCATTCCAGCCACATCCAGATGTAACTCTGTCCCAAAATTCATTGGTTTGGCTTTCCCATGTACAAGAAAGTGTTGAGGAGCACAGGCTAGCCGTTCTTTGAGGTTTTCAGTAAAGAATGCTACTTGGAGCTCCCCAGTATCAGCTGATATAATATGAGATCTAGTGGTGGCGAAGAGGACTGAGCTGTGAGCCATAAGGTCCCTGGTACAAATGTCACTGCAGCCCCATTCGAGATCTCTGAGATGGACTGCGGGTGGGAGGCAAGCAAACACGTCTCCTGCTCCCTGCCTGCTCTGGAGGTCTTCCCGCATTTCCAGAGCGAGCCCAGAACTTGCTGGAGAGCAGTGGGGTCTTGTGCCGTCTGCCTGACTGTGGTGCCCGCCTGGATTCCAGTGGGAGCATAACTCCGTCCCATCCAGCATCCTTTGCTTCTGCTCTAACATTTGCCCTGATCACTCTCGATCATCAATCAGTCTCTTTTTTTTCCCCACAAGAGTGATTGGGCGCCATTCACTTCTATGGGACAAAGTCAGGAGATGTTGGAGCCCTGGTGAACTCGGCCACTGGGACTGATGCCGCTCCTGTGTGCCTCGCCCCCGCCCCGCCATCTGGGTTATTTTTCTTGGTCACGCTGGGGTGCGACGGAACGTCGGGGAGCGGGCGCCTGCCGAGATGGAAGCACGGGTTCCATGCGTGTCTCTCTCCCTTCTTTCTTGCAGAACCCCAGCTGAAAGGAATCGTGACAAGGTTATTCAGCCAGCAGGAATTTTTCCTGCAAATTGCACCCAGATGGGGCGGATTGATGGGACCAAGGACGAGAACAGCGACACAGTGAGCCTCCTCTCTTTCCTTCCAATACCTGCTTTATAAATCACGCCCGTCGCCTCGCCACCCAAATGCACCGGCGCTCTGTTTTTGTGGGGGAAGATGTTGAATTACAGCTGAGGTGGCTGTTCCCACGCTGGGCTCTCCTGTCAGCGTTTCCCCTTTAAATAAATCTCTCCTGCATCATTATTCTCACATTCCCTTGGCCCCCCGATGCTGCAGCTGCTGTCCGGGGTGGGGGTGGCGAAGGGAATAAAACTCTCACTTACCAAGGAGGGATGTTGAACTCTTTCCAAGAGAGAAGGGAGCTGCTGACTGCTGGTGAGAGGATGGAGCTGAAGGGAGGGGTTGTCTAGAGAGTGAGGAGGAGGAGGAAAATCCCTGCGCCCCAGCTGCCGGACGACGAGGGATGGCCGGTCTGTCTCGTGCAGCATCTGCTTGGAGAGGGCAAAGACAGAAACAGGAGGAGATAAGCATCCAAATGCACCGGAAAAAAAGGAGAGAACTAGGTTCTCAGGATGCAAAAATCTTTATTAAGGAGCCCGACGCGTTTCGGCCTGTGTATTTTTCAAGGCACTAGTGAAGACACTAGTTGGTTTAAGTAATACTGCAGACTCTTTTACAAGGCCCTTGAGGAAGGCCTTGAAAAATACACAGGCCGAAACGGCGTCGGGCTCCTTTAATAAAGATTTTTGCATCCTGAGAACCTAGTTCTCTCCTTTTTCCGTTGCTTTGAGAGGGGACAGCCAGGTGAGCCTAGAACGGGGCTCTCCAACCGTGGGTCCCCAGATGTTGCTGGACGACAGCTCCCAGAATCCCTTGCCATTAGCCATGCTGGCTGGGTATGCTGGAGCTGTAGGCCAGCAACATCTGGGGACCCACAGTTTGGAGAGCCCGGCTGCCCTAGAAGTATCCTGCCCATAAGCAAGGCAAATGGCAGTGTTCTTCCCACACACACACCACCCCCGTTGTTTGTGGCCAGCATTTGCCCTCCAGCGTAGCCCACTCCCTCCGTATCAGCCTAGGTGCTGTTGGACCACCAGCTTTTAAGACAGTTCACTATTCATTGATTACAGTTTCCTTGATCGGTTGGACGGGAAGAGCAGGCAGGCACTCGCCTCACTCACGCCTCCTCAAAGAATCAGTCCCACCGCAGCCGTTTTCGGCCGTCCCTTTCCCAGAAGGCCGCCAGGGCTAGCCAAAACAGACTCCAGAAACCCATCCTGTGCCTTGCGCTTGTTTCTCATTTCTACGAACGTGGAGCAGGCTCCTTGGAGATCATAAACTGCACTTTTTACTAAATATCTTCATTCTGTAAACATAAGTTAAAAAACAACTTCGTCTCCTTCCAGGCGAGGCTGTCATTGTGCAGTGGTCCTGCCTTGACATGGAGTTTTACCGGGATGGAGCGGCAGTGTTTTTTTCTTCCGTTGTAGCCCTCTGGGTGCTCTCCCCCACCGCTTCTGTCTTTTTACTTCCCACAGAAAACCCATTTAAGAAGGATCGTAGTGCAGGACTGGAGCCCCATATATAGGTTAGGAGAGTGTGACGGGAGAGGGGTTTTTTTGGCAGGAACCCCATATTTGAGACACCCTCCCCAGAGGAGCTTGCCTGGCCCCAACTTTGATGTTTCCCAGTGTAGGTGACGACTTCTTAAATTTGTTGAGGCATTCAGCACTTCAGATAGCTTTTCAGTATTCATTTCAGAGCTGAGAAGCCCACCCCATCCCTGTGGCATTATTTTAAGAGCACCTGTGTAACTGTGCTACAAGCATTCAAACTCTCCCTGCCTTTGAAGTCCTCAGAGCAGATATATAATGTCTGAGGGGCATTCTGAGGAGTCCCTTTCAACCCAGAGTTTAACTGGCGAAATTCTAAAGCTGGGCTTGGCTGATGACTTGCAGTGGCTACCAGTAGATTCTGGTGAAAACAACAAACAGAGAGGTAGACTGTACCTTCTTCTTTTCTTACCAGAATCCCCCACAGGTCAGTGATGGGTGTTGAATTTGTACGCCAAGAGTGCATACGCAGGGTCCCTGATGGCATCTCTCGTCTGTGTTGGGTGATCCTGACCGGCATTCTTTCTGGAGAACAGGTGCCTGGGTGGATCAAACTAAGGTCCATCTAGTGGAAGAATTACTTGTAAGGACCCAGCAGGCAGCACTTGCCAGGTGGTCCGGAATCACTGAGTCTAACCTTCCGCCTCCCCCCGGCAACCTACAGCTCCTGTGATCTCCCCCCATTTGCTGTGCTGGCTAGGGGTGGTGGGAGAGTTGTAGGCCAAGACATCTGTTGCCCACCCCCTGCAGTAGAGTGGGGGACACGGGGTCATTTCCTCTCCTGGGCCCCAGTGTGCTCTGCTTCTGGGAAGTTGGTGGTTCCTCCTGTCCATTCTGGGCTATAAAACGTCCAGTTTTTCTGGAGAGCAACCAGGCTCTGACCTTGGTTTTGCAGCCCCTCAGACTTACTGCAGGGTATCCTGCCTGTCAGCCTCTCTGGACCTCGTCCAGTCTGCGGCCTTTTACCCGCTTGACATCTTTTACCTCTTGCTTGCTGAGTCCCTTGCTCTAGCTACTTGTGGCCCTCCAGATGTTTTGTCCTACAACTCGCATCATCCTTCTCCACTGGCTATGCTGGCTGGAGCTGTTGGGAGTTGTAGGCCAACATCTGGAGGGGCACCCCTGTTCTGGCCCCTTCCCGTTCAGAGCCTGGCTTACCAGATGACAGGATGGCCTCTTCATGGCATGCCAGGAAAGGACGTTTTGAGACTGTCCAATCTGACTAGTACTGTGGTCCCTCAGAAGCCCCCACCACAGCCAAGCCAGGGACTTGAAGGAATACCCCAGAGGGCCAGGCAATCGTGCCAGCTCTGTGCTGAGTTTAACTGAAGTAAATAAAGGAAGAAATGCAGAGCCACGTCTGCTGGTGGTGCAGAAATCCGAGTAAGCATTTCTGAAGGCTGTGTGGTAGCAGAATACATTAATGCTGATTGACTCGAGTAAGGCAGACATGGACATGCGAAGATTTTTAATGAAAATGCTGATATTTAAATAAGGGGGACTGCTAATATGTCAGTTGTGTTTTTTTTAAATTAACTATCTACTGGGTGCATGTTTTAATGCATCTGCTCTTGGGAGGCTCGTGAGGTTTACCCTAAATAATATGCTCAGGGCTAAGAGTTGGTGGTGCCAAGGCGGCATTTTGCAAAACAGGTTTTGATAACCTTCACTGTTGAAGTGGTGCGGGCAACATACAAGATCTTACTGAAATGGGTGCTTATCAGAATTATTGACTTCACGTCATTGGGGTCGCACTGGGATAAGAAGATGTTGGCTATCTGGACTTGATACTGTGGCTTACCTCAGAGCAGTGTTCTCCAACCTTGGGCCCCAGATGTTTTTGGCCTACAACTCCCAGCATGCTCCCAGCCAGCAAAGCTGGCTGGGAGCATGCTGGGTTGTAGGCCAAAAACATCTGGGGACCCAGGTTGGAGAACACTGCCTTAGAGCAAGAAAGGAACGTCCGGCCCAAGACCTGCTTCCGACCGAGCTCCTGTGGATAGTTATGAGAAGTCATCCATCTCATGCTGCCCATCTTTTAAAGTCTGCTCTGGCTCCCCAACATTCCCCGCGGCAGACTTAACAGGGGAAGAGGGCTTAATGAGGAAGGTGACAATGCTTGGGGAGTTTAGCTTAGGAAAAAAGGCAAGTAAGGGGCGACACGATACAGCTGTATCAAATTATACCTGGTGTGGAGAAAGTGGACAGGGAGAAGTTTCTCTCCCTTTCTCATAATGCCAGAACCTAGCAGGGTCATCTCATGAAGTTGAATGGTGGGAAATTCAGAACAGATAAAAAAAAGGACTCTCTTACACAGCGCAAAGCTGAACTATGGATTTTGCTACCACAAGAGTGATGATGGCTGCCCGCTTGGATGGCTTTAAAATTAGACGAATTTGTGGAGGGTTAGCCAGTGGCTACTCGTCCTGATGGCTATATTCTACCTCCAGCTGTGTCAGAAGCAGTGTGCTTATGTGCACCAGTTGCTGGGGAACACAACCCCAGGAAGGTCCTGTTGTGCTCATGTCCTACTTGTGGTCTTCCCACCGGCATCTGTTTCACCACCGTGTGAACTGAATGCTGGACTAGAGAGGCTGTTGCTTTGATCCAGCAGGCTTCCTCCTGTTTCTCATGATCTTCAGAGCTCACCACCATCTGAGGTTAGGAGAGTGGTGACTGGAGAGGGGTTTTTTTTGGCAGTGGAACCCCATATTTGAGACACACCCTCCCGAGGAGCTTGCCTGGCCCCAACTTTGATGTCTTCCCAGTGTTAGTGAAGACTTCTT